>JNEM01016693.1:0-16958 GCA_000697335.1 Conidiobolus incongruus B7586
ATTAATATTACTTATATAATTAATTTAATAATTTTATTAATATATATAATATATTTTGGTATAAAACTCCTTAGTTTATAATTCCATAACGTTTGAAATATCTAAGATTTATATTAGATTTTATATTATTAAACTTTATATTTATAAACAAATAAAAAATAAAAAAAATTGATTAATAATAACACTAAATAATATATATGAACTTAGAGTGTGACAAAGTTTATTACCATAATAATTTTTTATATTTTATATCATAAGGCTGGTATTTAAAAATATTAGTAATCTTTATCCAAGTATTACTTATTAATAAAAACATGCCTAATTTTATGACTCATATACTCAATATATATAAAATAAAAAATTGGAAACAATTCATATTTTCTTTGTTCCTAAATAATACTTTATTCAGGAAATATCTTTATAATTTATTATTGTAAATTCTACTTTATCAAATAAATATTAAATTAAATAAATTTATACAAATTGCTTCTTATCGATTAATTGAAAATTTGGTAAATTTTGGTAAATATTATTTAATATAAAATATACTGATTTATATACTAAAATAAGACTAAAATTTGTTTAATTTTTTTATATTTTTAATAATTAAATAATAATATATAATATGAAATATCTTTATAGTTTAAAATAATATAATAATTACTATATCATAGGTATATTTATTTTTTTAATAAAATTCAGAATATATAATCCAATTTAAATAAAGTATTCCTATTCATAAAATAAATTTTAAAATCTATAAAAAAAATAATAAGATTAAAAAAGAGAGGATTAATAATATTTAATATTAGAAAATAGGTTTAAATATAATATTATAATTATCAAAATTAATATTATATCGAGTATTATTAAAGAATATATATGGAAACTAGCAATTTCAAAAAAATTAACCCTGATGTTATTTTGGCTTTGTTCAAATATATAAAATGCTTAGACTAGCCTATTATCAAATTTTAATTAATATCTAATTATAAATCTTTTAATTTCTTTTAAATTATACTTTATTTAAGATTTATTTTCCATAAACATTGATAAAAAATTAAATAACTAATGAGAAAAATTATGATAAAAATTTGATTAAGTGAGTTTGAATTTAATACATCCAAAATTAAAATAATTATTAATTTTGCTATATTTCATAATTACACAATGTACAAAAAATTAATGCATAATTAATAAATATGAATTTTATTGTAACAGAAAAATTTGCAATTAAAATTAAATTCAAGTAATTTTTTTATTAAACCAGTATTGTACTCTCAAATTAATAGAAAATTCATTAAAATTTAAAAAATTTCCTTTTATATCAAAATTTTAGAAAAGATGGTTAAGAATTTCAAATACAATAATTTTTTAGCTTGGTGTTTCAACTAACTGAATTTGCAATATTATAAAGATTTCGAACAATAATATATAATGTTTCTGAAGGCAAAAATATACAAATATTCTAATGACATATAATATCTGAAGATTTTGTGTAATATGTGATTAAAATTGGAATTTTATATAGTTTTGAGAATTTGAATCTAAATAAGAATAGATTGAAATTTTTAAAAATATGGAAACCTATATACCCTGCATTGAAAACAATATGTTTCGGGATTGTTGGAATGTCAATATATCATATAATATAGCAGCAAATATATTAAATCGCCTTTTGACATATCATACTGGATAAAACAATATTAGTATTAAATTTGATAACAAGAATTATAAGCCTCAAAATATTTATCTGGTTTCAATTAAACAGTTCGGATGTGCCAAAATATTTGGGAGGATATGAAAAATTTAAAATTATGCAAAATATCATTTTATTGGATTGAATATATGTATTATAGTATACAATTGGGAATATTGTTAAACATTTGAAAAAGTTTAACTCTAGTCATTTATAGGGGAAAGAAATATTGATCTCATTCGGACATTATTACAACTGATTTTCATTATTGATATAAGTAATAAATTTTAAGATTAAATTATTTATTACCTATATGTTTAATTTGGGACAAAAGAATTTGATAAATTATTTTGCATAGTTTATTGTAAATGTTAGCCATTCTAAACCTGAATTTTTAATCTCGCCTTGATTAATAGGCGTTCAACTTGAAAATTGATGATATTCATTTGAAATGGAGCAATCTATCAAATAGAATATAAATTCAAGGTAGATCGTATGTAGAAATTCAAATTATCAACTTGATATCGATTTGAAATCAAATTTACAATTATGAAAGTCATTGCTGTTGTCATCGCTGCTGCTTTAATGGGAGCTGGTCTCTCTAAGCCTATCAAAATGGCTTCTAACCAAAAAGACCTTCTTTCAAACGATCAAACTTTGGACTTCTATGACCCATTTGCTACTTCCCCTGTGGGATTCCATGGTTATCACGACAGCGAAGAAAGTGAATCAAGTAACTCTGACTCTGAAAAAAATTCCAACGACTCAAGCGAAAACAGCTCCAGCGATTCTAAAAACAGTAGCGCTGATAATTCTAGCGATAATAGCTCCAGCGATTCTAAAAACAGTAGCGCTGATAATTCTAGCGATAATAACTCCAGCGATTCTAAAAACAGTAGCGCTGACAATTCTAGCGAAAACAGTTCCAGTGATTCTAAAAACAGTAGCGCTGATAATTCTAGTGATAACAATTCCAGTGATTCTAAAAATAGTACCTCTGACAATTCTAGCGATAGCAGCCCTAGCAATTCTAACAACACTAGCTCTGATAATTCTAACAACAACAGCTCTAGCAACTCTAACAGCAGTAACTCTGGAAACTCTAGTAACAACAGCTCTAGTAACTCCAACAGCAGCAACTCTAGCAGCAGTAGCTCTGGAAAGTCTAACAACAGTAGTTCCAGCAATTCAAGCAACAACAGCTCTAGCAATTCTAGCAACAATAGCTCTAGCAATTCTAGCAACAATAGCTCCAGCAATTCTAACAATAACAATGCCAATAACTCTAACAGCATCAATAACGTTAACAATATCTTTAATTCTAATTCTAACACTGTTACTAACTCCAACACCAACAACGTTTCCAACAGCAACTCCAATAATTCATCCAACTCTAATTCTAACAGTTCTTCTAACAGTAATTCAAACAGCTCTTCAAATAGTAACTCCAACAGTTCTAATAACTCAATGAACAACTCAAGTGGTTCCAATAGCAATAACTCCAGCAACACTTCTAACTCCAACAGTTCTAATAACTCAATGAAGAACTCAAGTGGCTCCAATAGCAATAACTCTAACAGCTCTTCATCCCAAAATTCGTCTTCTCATAGCAGCTCCAGCAATTCCTCATCAAGTCACTCTTCTTCCTCCAGCAGCTCCTCTTCCAACAGTAGCTCATCCAATAGCACTTCTTCTAGCACCAACTCATCCTCTAACAATTCCAACGGCTACCCCAATAACCACTCCGAATCCACTTCCACCTCCCACTCCACCAGCTCCGAATCCTCCTGGGACTCTCGCACTGGCAGCAAGTCCAAGGAATCTAAGATGGATCGCCAGACCAAGACCGTAAATGGGAAGACTACTGGATCTCAAACCAATACCGAATCTGAAACCATTAATGGAGTAACTAAATCTAACACTACTACCAAAGATCTCTCTAATTAGAGTCATTTATTACTACCTTATTATTTACAATAAACCAGTTGATTTATATCTAACATTGCTGATATTCGATCATTTTATAAAGCAATTAAATTATTTATAATTGAATATTGGAATATATTGAGTTTTCCTGAAAATTAATTCAAAATTAAATTTTTATTTCGATAATACCTAACCCAATAATAGGATTTTAATACAGCGAATAGTAAAACAAAATAATTTAACTTTGTAATATTGATCTCAATAAATAAATTAAGTTAAACCACGTTTAAATTATTAATAATTGTATATTTATCTCTCATGATGTTGAATTATATATTATTTATAACAAAATTTGCATACCTAGTTCTATAAACCATATTCAAATAATCATAAGAGTGTTATCAAATATTAAACTCAATTAACAATGATATATATTACGAATAACTAATTAAAAACTCAATGAATTTCATCAAAATAT
This sequence comes from Conidiobolus incongruus B7586, assembly GCA_000697335.1. NCBI lineage: Eukaryota > Fungi > Entomophthoromycota > Entomophthoromycetes > Entomophthorales > Conidiobolaceae > Conidiobolus > Conidiobolus incongruus. The sequence continues at coordinate 4,104 of JNEM01016693.1, forward strand.
ATATTTAATTTAATCATATTGAATAAAGTTATATTTACTTCTATCCATATAGTTTTAGTGTTAAGTGATTAATATTGTATGAAATGATGTCAACTAATTTTTATTAAAATTTGAAATATATTCTTAGGTAATAGTCATTATTTTAATAAATAGAAAGCTTTTGGGACAAAAATCTCTCAAGATGAATTCATAATAGTAAAAAATTAAGAAATTGAAAAATTATTTTCAAATATAATGATATTTATTATAGGCAAACTAAGGAAAACAATTTGAAAAAAGAATCATTATTCAGGATATTTTGCGCGAATATATTTTTCATTAAATTTCTCTAACCCTTATTGGAAATTTTGAAAAATCAATTTATCCAAAATATTTAATCAGAAAAATCGGAATTTTCAGACTGAATTGAGTAAATTATAAAATTTTTAATCAAATAAAAATATGTATTTTGATTAAGGTATTATCATCAACTTACTGAATATAAATATCTATATTATCTTATTTGAACTTAAATATCAGTTTAGAAAAAAATGGCAAATCTTTTAATTTCTGATTTTTCAAATATATTGTTTATGTATAGTTAATTATATTTAAAAAATATATATAAATATTAATATTTTTAAACTTGATATATATATTTATTATTTTATCAAAATATTTTTAATTAAAAATTTAAGATTAAATCAAGTTTAGTTTAAATTGGAAATTAATCATCAAAACTGTTTTATTTTAATATTATTAAAACTTAATTATAAACCTTTTAAAATCATTTCAAAGTTATAAATAGTGAATGAAAATAATACTTTAATTAAAACTACCATTTATTATTAAATTTGTTATTTTAAAAATAAAAGAGATATTATTTCAAATATATTTAAAAGATTAATTTTTACTATTTTCTTTATTTATTAATAAAAAAAAAAATAATTTTAAAAATATTTTTTATTTTGATTAAAAAACTATCTAAGTAATATAATATCAGCTATATAAATATAATATATATATATATCAAATTTGAAATAAAATTAATTAATAAAATTATAAAATTAATAATCTATATTTTAATAAAAGCTTAAAAAACTAATGTAATTATAGCTAAATAAAACTTTTAAAGATATAACTAAAAATAGTTTTTATAATAAACTCTTATAATTAATAAATTTCAAATTTCTTTATTTAATTATTTATTTATAAATAAAGTAAAATATTAAATATAATCATTTTTATTAATTTTAATAAATTATTATTTTATTAATAAATAAATTTTCACTATTAAAATTTATAATACTAGTATATAATTTTCTTATTTAATTTTAAAATATAAATTAATTAGTAATAAATTCTATATTATTTTTTAATAAAATAATTTTTAATTATTATTTTTATTAAATTTAAAAATATTTATGTTTTAATAATATAGTTATAAAATAAATAAAACTAAAAATAAAAATATTTTAATTATAAAATTAACAATAATAACTATATACATGATATATTCATTAAAATTATAACTTATATAATTATAGTTATTTTAGATAACTAAAAAAATAATTTTGTAAAAAAATTATCTTAAATAAATAAAATTAGTTTGTGAAACATTAAATTTCAGTCTTTAATAAAAAATACTATTTTCTAAATATTAAACACTTACCAAAAATATAATAAAGACTTATTAATAAAAAAAGAGTATTAATTTTATATTGTGTATTAATTTATATAAATCATATATTAATACTCTTATTTAATTTTGATTTTAAAATTTTACAATTTTTAATTTCTGTATTAATAATTTTAATTATACTATTCAAATACTGTAATTCAAATTCATTTAGCTTAGAAAAATTCATAATAAAACCTAGTGATTGTTTTCATTCATAAAATCATAAAGATTTAATAGAATACCTGATATTTTATTAAAATAAAATTTGATATATTAAGAGATAAGCTTGCTATATATATATTAAACTAATATAATTTTCAATATTCTTCTACTGATAAACTTAGGAATGTATATTAGAATATAGAATAATGTGTGTTAGTTTTAATTCATTAACAAATTTATATAACTCAAAATATTCTTCTATTCTCAATTTGGAACGACAAATCAAGTTACATCATTGAAAAATTATGATATTATTAAATTCCCTATAATAACTTTTAACTTTTTATATTATGTTTAAAAAAAATATCAAAATCAAATTTAAAAACTTTAAAATATGAAACAAGAATGCAACTGACAAAATACCACAATCTAATTGGAATTGTATACACTTCAGAGTGTGTAATCAATTTGGTTTAATATCTATGGTGGATTTGAATTAACTATATGGTTGATTAATACTGTATAACTAAATTTTAAGCATTAATTATTATGTGTTATTCAATTTAAGTTTTTTCAATATTAATTTATCACCAAAATCAAAATTATGGATGCTAAATATAGATAATGTAAACATGATGGATTCATGCAAAATAAAATGTTTCTTAATTTCTTGCTTGTAAATTTTGCTTGTTATTAACTATGATTAGTAATATATTTTAAAAATTCGTATGTAGGAATTTAAATATTTCGTATACCCTAATTTTTCCAATCAAATAGGATTTGTATGATAACATTTAATAAGAAAAAATTAACATTGTTATTTGTATTTTAGATATAATACCATAACTACAATCCTGATATACCTGAAACATGGAAAACATCACAATATTATTAAGCTTTGAATTCCGAAAAGATAAATGAGGAGCAAAGGAACCAAAAATAATCAAAAATATAATAAATTAGATACTATTTGGCTATTATTTAAATCATTTCATTATTAGACTAAGGAATTAAAAGGTTATTAAGTTAAGCCCAATTATTGACAAGTGACATTTGATGTATAAAATGTCCCGCGATTATTAAAAATGAAAGTAACTTAATGGGAATGAATAAGGATTAATTTTCCCGAAATATTCAAATCTATGTTATAAGATACACTGCTCAAAGAATGAATTTCATCGGAGGTTAAAAATGATATTATAATTAAATAAAAAAATTTATTTTATTGATGATTATATTTATAAAAAATACAAGTGACAATATAAACTATATGGTGAATGTAACTCTAAAATATTATCTCAGAATCAAAATAATTTTAGCATTGAAAAACCATGTTTATAAATAAAATTTTTTCTCATTATTATTTTCGAATTATCAATATCAAAAAAAATTCTAAATTCTCGATCTATTACATGTCCTTAATAAGATGAAAATTTACTTATTGATCCGCATTTTGATATATATAGAAGATTAAATTTCCAAACTTGGAATCATTTATTTTAATTTAGTTAATTGATTTTGAGAGGGTATTACTTCAAATATTTGCCATCTAAGATTATAGGGAATTTGATAGAATTGTTATTATATAGGTTATTTAAAGAAATATTATGCAAACTTTATTTAAGCGAATTAGTCTATACTCTAAGATGATTGATTTGATGTAAAAAAATGTAATTACTGCATTAATAAGAATATGTGATACTAATAACTCTAAAATCTAATTGTTGATAAATATTTATTAAGAAATTGAAGTACATTGAGATTTTTATATGCTATTCAAGTATAATTTTGAAATATTTGCCACCAATACAAGATAATGGTTTTTCAAAGCTATTTTTAAATTTTAGCCATATTTCCAAGCTGCATACTGAGTACGCCTAGTACGAAAAATGTCATTAATGGACAATTAATGAGTACTTTTGGAGTTCTGTCAAGTGATGATATTTAGTATAAATATCGCATTGAAGTTATAGACAAATATTAAGAACAATTAAATTTAAATCAATTCAAAGCAACATCAGAAATCATGAAGGTCATCAACGTTGTCATCACTGCCGCTTTATTGGGTGCTGGTCTCTCAAAGCCTGTTGAATTCGAATCTAAGGAAGCTGATATTGCTTTGGATCGTAGAACTTTCGGTCTCCTCTATCCTCTCATCAATGGTATGATGCAACACAAGAAACAGATGATCAACAATATGATCAACAATAAGACCGGTTCCAACAACTCTAACAATACTAATAACTCTAATAACACTAACAACACCAATAACACTGCTAACAACACTACCAACAACCAGACCAATAACACTACCAACAACACCGCCAACAACACTACCAACAACAACCAAACCAACACCACCAACAACAATAACAACAACACTACCAACAACAACAGAACCGATGTCACTAACAACAACCAAAACAACATGACCAACAACAATATGAATAACATCACTAACAACAACAGAAATGATGTTACCAATAATAACACCAACAACTTTGTTAACAACAATACCAACACCATTACCAATACCAACACTAACAATGTTGTTAACAATAACAATAACTCTGTTACTAACAACAGCTCTAACAATGTCACTAACAACAACACCTCTAACAATGTTAACAACAGCAACAACTCTGTTACTAATAACAACAGCTCCAACAATGTCAATACTAATAGCTCTAACTCTGTTAACAACAACAGCAGCTCCAATGACATGACCAACATGATGAACAACTCATCTAACAATTCTTCCAACAACTCATCTAATACCTCTAACACTTCTAACACTTCCAACAACTCTTCCAACAACACCTCTAATAACTCTTCCAACAACACCTCTAACAACTCTTCCAACAACACCTCTAATAATTCTTCCAACAATTCCTCAAACAACTCCCACTCTACTCACGAAGAAAACAGCGCTTCCAACAGCCAGAATTCTAGCTCTAGCAACCAATCAAGCAATTCTTCCAACAGCCAATCCAACCAGAGCAACTCTTCCAACAGCCAAAACACCAGCTCAAATAACCAATCCACCAACGGCACCAACAACACTGGTAACTCCACCTCCAACTCTCAATCTAGCTCCAAGTCCAGCTCTTCCAAATCCGAATCTTCCTACGACTCTCGTAACGGTAGCAAATCCTCTGAATCTAAGACTGATCGTGAAACTAACACTGTCAACGGCAAGACTACCGGCCAAGAAACCAACTTTGAGTCTGAAACTGTCAATGGCGTTACCAAGTCTACCTCCTCTACCAAGGATCTCTCCAACTAAACCAATCGACTCAATCCTATCAATTTTTCTTTTAGCTTACAATTCGATTTAGAAATAAATTATATCAATTATTCATAATTTGTTATATTAAAAATAATTCAACAATAATATTTTTTAATTTATCAATTCTAATATAAATATTAATCTAATATATAAAGTATAAATAATTTTAATATTTTTAACAATTTATTAAATATAATATAATATAATATAATTCATTTATTTTTATTTTATATATTGAACTAATCATAAATATAACTATTCAATTTTATCTTTTCTTTTTTTTTAGTAAAATATTGAATAATATGAGATATCTTTAGCTGTCAAAACTATAATTTTATTATTTTATTAGAATATAATAATATATTATATTTGATTTAAAATTTATTAGTTATAAATAATTTAATTATAATTTATTAATTAAATTATACTATTTAAAAAAAAATAAAGCAAAAATTTTTAAAAAATTATTTAAAAAATAAATCATTTTCATTTTGATATCAATATTACATATAATAGTAATTTAAATTTAATTGTGGTAATATAATTAATATATAATAGTGAAATATAATGATTTACAAAGTTAAATTTAACAATGTACTTGATTACTATTTGATATAAAATATAAATTTAAACATCAAATGGATAATAAGTAAACTTTTATATAGCCTTTAAATTTAAATTACTAAAATTTTAATGATTACAATTAATATAAGCAATAAATTATTAAGTAGCAATATTATAATTCATTAATTGATAAATTATTGCTTATATTAATTCCATTTTTGGAATTAATTTTATAAAATAAACATCAATTTTTTTCCAAAATGGATAATAATAATAATGTTCATGATTAAACTATATTGTATTTTTACAAATTGTTAATTAATCTTGTAATTTAAAAATTATATTAAATTTTATTAAATTAAAAAATGAACTTTTTTGGATTATAACATATCAATTAAAGAATTAAAATAATATATTTTTAATGACTATTTTATTATTATAATTTCAATTAAATAATTCAAATTATATTTTATATTATTCAACTTTAATGCTCTAAATATTAAAATAATAATACTTCAAATTTATCAAATGTGGCGTTTTATTAATGCTACAGCTTGTATAAACAGGTTGTGGTATTAGATAATTCGATGTCAATCATTAGTAATTTTGATCAAAAATGCATTAATTTTAAAAATATATGATTGAAATGAATCAATTAATACCAATGGTGCAATACAATTAATTAAAATATATTTAAATAGAGCTTTAATCTATTTTACATTAATATAGCGCTATAGTTACGACTATATGATTAAAATTTTAATTGAAATTTTCATTGATCACAGTAATAATGAGTATTAATAACTGTAAACCTTGATAACTTGTATTAAATTGTTTGTGTAATCTGATAAAAAAGCCCGAACAAATTGGAAATATGCCACATTTTATGATATGTGTATATTTGAGGTTAAATAAATATGTTTTTGTTGAGTGATAATTTGTTGAGTTAAGTTTATAACAAGTTTTATTGTTTATTATTTAACTGTAAAAGATTTGAATTCATAAGAAATGCATTTAATTCAAATATACTAAATCATTTTTATTTTAAAAATAATTAGGTCAGCATAATAATTTTTATGAAATTAATCTAATTAAAATATATATAAATTTTAAGTATAAGAATTAGCGAACTGTGGTATGATATTAACTTGTTCTTTAGCCCATTGTGAATTTATTAATTGTTTGATATTTAAATCTAAAAAATGCTTATGATAATCAATATGCACAAAAATTTAATCACAAAAATTATAGGATTGATATATTTTATCATGCATATTTTAATTATTAAAAAATCTTATTAGCAAATAGTTTATTAATATTTATTTATACATTAAAAAACCAGATATTTTTTTAAATTTATTCAATAACAATTATTATAATGTTTTCAAATTTAATATTGAGCCTGGTACTATTACACAATAAATTGTCAAAACTGATCATTCGATTCAAAGTTATTATTTAAATGCATTTCCTCAACAGCAAAAAATTTCAATACAAACTTTTATAGAATTATTCAACCACAGTGTTGGCATTTTATTCAGGCATTGGAAAACTAGTTCAAACATAACTAGTTTTCTGGTCTATATTTATCCTTAAATTTTAAAAAGACATTTTGTGGTAAATTACACTGCATACTTTAAAACCTTTCATCGATTATGATTTCAAATTGTCAAAATTTTGATTAATTTGAGTTCACAATTTTATTGCTGCATATTATTGTAATAAAGTTTCAAAATTATTTCAAATGAAGCGATTGCGATATTAATTTATTAATACATCAATAGAAAAGCTATAAAAAATATTAAATAATAATAAATTAATACAATTTATATATCACAATAATGAATCTATAAAACATAATAGTTGAAAATTGATGGTAAATAACATGTGGTGCAAATGTTTGTAGATATCGTCAATTCCAATAACAAATTATGTTTTTTATGAACTAGTAAATATATCAAGTGGTCATATATTTAGTGGCAAATTAGTTATTTGTTCTACAATTTGACATCAAAAATCCCAAATCCCTAAAAATAAAATATTATAATCAACATAATGTAACTCAGAATCCAATAATCTCATTGGAAAATAAATATGTTGAATAACATGTTAAACTCGGTGAAAGGGTTAATTTATTTACTCAAATGATAACCTACATTAAAAGTGTAGTTAGTTCAAATTATGAAGTTTATCCTCAAAAATATTGCCATTTAATTTTACTATATTTGCAATAATTTTGATAATATACAATTTTTTTCAAAATTATTGATAATATTTTAATGAATTTATTCAAATAATGAGGTTGATTACTAGAAAAAATCAATAATCTCTAAGAAAAAAACTATCTATATATTACACTGATTTGTCTTTTGAATTTAATATGATTCAACCATATGTTAATATTTGCAAAATATATTTAATGTTCATATTAAAGCTATAATATTAACAAAAACTTTTGAAATTATGATATATCAAAATTATTTTGTATTTTAGCCATATTTCCAAGCTGCATTCTGACCTACGCCTAGTACGAAAAATGTCATTAATGGACAATTAATGAGTACTTTTGGAGTTCTGTCAAGTGATGATATTTAGTATAAATATCGCATTGAAGTTATAGACAAATATTAAGAACAATTAAATTTAAATCAATTCAAAGCAACATCAGAAATCATGAAGGTCATCAACGTTGTCATCACTGCCGCTTTATTGGGTGCTGGTCTCTCAAAGCCTGTTGAATTCGAATCTAAGGAAGCTGATATTGCTTTGGATCGTAGAACTTTCGGTCTCCTCTATCCTCTCATCAATGGTATGATGCAACACAAGAAACAGATGATCAACAATATGATCAACAATAAGACCGGTTCCAACAACTCTAACAATACTAATAACTCTAATAACACTAACAACACCAATAACACTGCTAACAACACTACCAACAACCAGACCAATAACACTACCAACAACACCGCCAACAACACTACCAACAACAACCAAACCAACACCACCAACAACAATAGCAACAACACTACCAACAACAACAGAACCGATGTCACTAACAACAATCAAAACAACATGACCAACAACAATATGAATAACATCACTAACAACAACAGAAATGATGTTACCAATAACAACACCAACAACATTACCAATACTAATACTAACAACTTTGTTAACAACAACAATAACTCTGTTACTAACAACAGCTCTAACAATGTCACTAACAACAGCTCTAACAATGTCACTAACAACAACACCTCTAACAATGTTAACAACAGCAACAACTCTGTTACTAATAACAACAGCTCCAACAATGTCAATACTAATAGCTCTAACTCTGTTAACAACAACAGCAGCTCCAATGACATGACCAACATGATGAACAACTCATCTAACAATTCTTCCAACAACTCATCTAATACCTCTAACACTTCTAACACTTCCAACAACTCTTCCAACAACACCTCTAATAATTCTTCCAACAATTCCTCAAACAACTCCCACTCTACTCACGAAGAAAACAGCGCTTCCAACAGCCAAAACACCAGTTCCAACAACCAAGCAAGCAACTCCTCCAACACCCAGCAATCAAGCCAGAGCAACCAACAGAGCAACTCATCCAATACTCAGAACTCCAGTACCAACAACCAATCGACCAGCGGTACCAATAACCAGAACAACACTGGTAATTCGACCTCCAACTCCGAGTCTAGCTCTAAGGCCAGCTCTACCAAGTCAGAATCTTCCTACGACTCTCGCACCGGCAGCAAATCGTCCGAACAGAAGATGGATCGCGAGACTAAGACTGTCAACGGCAAGACTACAGGTCAAGAAACCAATTCCCAATCCGAAACTGTCAACGGTGTCACTAAATCTACTTCCTCTACTAAGGACCTCTCTAACTAAGTCAACCTTATATCACTTCAATTTTTAATTTTCAATTCAATTAAATAAATGAAAATTTTAATCAATTATTAATTATTTTTCATTGAATTAAATGCATGTAATTAAATTATTAAATAATTAAAAATTAAAATAACTATAATTTTTAACACATTAGTATATTTCAACAATAGTATATCCCTTTTATAATTTTAAAATTAATTAATTATTTATTTAAATTAATTTTAATTTTTTATTATTAAATATATATATGTTGAAATTTATATTTTTTTGTTAATATTAAAAAAATTATTATTAATGCGTTAAATTATTAAAACTTTGATAATATAGAATATTCCCAATCCTGGATATGTAAGTGTATTTTGATAAAAAATATTAGAAAAATTATTAGGAATTTATTTTCTAGTATTATATATAAATAATTGGATATAATGTGTTAATATCACTAATAAATATTTATTAATTAAAAACCACTAAAACTTTATCCAATTATTATTTAATGAATAAAGTAATTAAATCATAAATATTATATTTAATATGATGTTGATTTTTTTTCCTTAAAAAATTATATTGAATCTTGATTATCATTGCAAAATTAACTAACCAGATTAAAAGTTAATATTATTTAAAATTTATCATTAATTTTAATCCAAAAAATTTTTATATTTATTGTCAAAATTTAATAAATATTAATTTTATACCTTAAAATCATTTTATATATTTTTAATTTAACTATAATAGATAATATTATTCAGATTAATTTTATTTTACCTTAAATTTTAATATTTCATAATTATATTTGGCAAATATATACTTATTGTGAATTTTGCTTTTTTAATAATAAACGCTGTGGTGATCATATATATAAATATATATAATATTGATAATTTCAATTCATTTCTGTCAAAATGATACTTGGATTTCAACTTGGAATAATTAAAAAATATTTAATAATTTAATTATCAATTCAAAAACTCAATCATGTTTATATATAATGAGATCATTAATAGTAGGTTTATTTACTACTATTATTTGTATTAAATATGTAATCAATCTCAATAATTATAATTATAATTATAATAAGATTAATTTTTATTATTATTAATCATGGATAATAATTATACCAGACTATATATATGATGTAATCAAAAAATAAATTAATTCTTAATTAAATGTATTGATTATTTTGCTTTAGTATAGTATATTGGGGAGGTAGAATTCTTTGATTGAATAAATGATTTGGATTGAGTGTATATTCAAGGTGATTGGAAAGATTTAATCTGATTACTAAAATTATAGAATGAATTGGAACTGGAAAATTTGGAGCTAAAGTTGGAATCCTTGCTACTAGAGGGGTTGTTTTGTTGGTTGTTAAAGAAATACGCTATTTATTACTGCAGATGGGTTTAGAACTGTTGGATGATGAAGAGTTGGAGCTGTTAACTGAGAAATTGATAGAGTTATTGTTGGAAAAACTATTAGAATTAGAATTGCTTACACTGTTGCTGTTATTTTTGGCAACAGAGTTAGAATTGTTGCTATTAATTGCATTAGAACAGTTGTTGTTAACAATGTTGTTGTTGTTGTTGTTAGTGATAGTTTTAGAGTTGTTATTAACATAGATATTTGTGTTAGTGTTGATCATATTATGAGTGTTTGTATTAGTGTTTGAACTGGGATTGCTGTTAGCAAAGCTATTATCGTAAGAGTTGTTGCCGCTGTTTGAGTTATTGTTAACAGTACTGATAGTGTTAATATTTGTGATTTAGTTGTTGGTATTGGTAGTTTTGATGTTGCTTTGTAGGTAATCTGGTTGTTTTTCATATCATTGTTGGTATCTAGATTGTTATTAATCATATTATTAGTAACCTAATTGTTTCCAGTGTTGTTAATGACATGATTAATACTATTGGTATTGATATACTGAAATAAATTCTTGATGTAATTTTTTAAAATCGCTCATAATAGATTTAATAGTTTTCTCCATTTTATTAATTAATTTATCAAAGACCCTACCACAATCCATGGCTTCGTGAGAAGAATGACCCTTTTGCTTCATGCCATTTCGATAATTTTCTCTGTTGTGGCCTCCAAAATTACTCTCTCCGACAGTACTATAAAGTGCAGTTCCCACCAAATCAGCAGATAATATCAAATTGATATTTCATTGTAGTGACATATTTTGGATGATCAATAAAACTACAATAATAATTATTTTGAATTTCATTCCTTATATATCCAATTTCTTTGATGCTCTATTGAAAATGAATATATATTATTATTATTCAAGATATTAGAAATATAGTTCATATGCTTGGATGTTGGAAATTTATTAGTATTTCGGCAATTAATTCAATAATATCAGCACCTGATTTTTCAAATAGAAATCTCTTTAAAAATTTCTCTCGTTGATGATATTAAACTTCATTATTTAATTATGATCATGTATAGTAATTATATTCTAGTGAGTTACAGAATATAACCTGTTCATTCGGCTATATTAATTCCAATGGTGTTGAATCGATAGTTAATTATTATATTTTCTAGACAATGATATAAAATAATGAATAAAATTAACAAAATAATTTGGTTTTAGCTTAGATTACTGAATAATTTGGAAAAACTTAAAATAATTCAAAATATTAATATAAATTATATTAAAAATAGACAAAAATTTTGAAGTATTTTAAGGCACTTAAAATTTTAATTGCCAATTATTTTTGATAATATGATAAAATTAAATTAATATTCAAATCTGAATTTGAAGTACAGAATAATGAATATTTATATTATTACCTTAAAATTAAAGAAATGGGAAATTTTTTAATTTGTGATTTTTAAAACATATTATTAGTTTGAAATAAATAAATATATACAAAGTTAATAGGAAATTATATATTTTTAATATATATATATATATAATAATTTTTTTGATTAAAAAATTAACTTTTTAAAATTGGTTGTTTAATTTAATTATACTTAAACTAAATAGTAATCATCAAAAGTTTTTTATTTTAGTATTAGTAAAACTTAACTATAAGCCTTTTAAAATTATTTAAAAGTTATAAGCAACTTTTAATAATAAAACATTATTTAAATTAACAATTTATTACTAGGTAAATTACTTTAAAGCTAAAAAAGAAATTATTTAAAACTTGTTAAAATTTAAAAAATTAACTTTAACTATTATTTTTTTAATTGTTAATAAAGTGAAAAAATATATTAAAAAACACCTTTTTATTTTAGTTAAAAAATTATCTAAGTACTTTAATAT
>JNEM01016694.1:0-13938 GCA_000697335.1 Conidiobolus incongruus B7586
GTTATAATTTTGTAAGTTTTAGTATTAATAAAAAAATTAATATTAAATATATTTATCTTTTGCTTTTTTAACCTCTTTAAGTTTATAAGGTATAGAGTTAACTAGCTTTTTATATTAAGTAAAACTAATATTATTCTAAGTTTCTTAAATATACCCTTAAAATTAATTTAAATTTTTTGTTAGAGGGAAAGCTTTAATTAATTTTTTTAGTTAATCTTAAAGATATTTAATTAGGTTAAGATTAAAAAATTAAGGAAATTATTTTATAATAGTTATTTTGTAATTTTTAAGTTATTTAATAGTAAAATTTATAGTATAACAAAAAGTATTATCTTGTTAAAAAATAATATTTGATTTATTTAACTTATATCATTTAATAGTTTTTCTTTCAATTTAATATTTAAAATATTTTAATATATTTTAATATTAATTCTTTTATTAATTTTATAAAGATATTTTATACTTAAAGATAATATATATCCTTAAACTATAATTAACCTATCATTGTATTTTTAGGTTATAATAATATAATAGTTATAAAATAATTCTTTATCTTTTTTGAAATATCTAGCTTTTTTATGAAATTTATTAAAATATATTTTTGTTTCATTAGATTAAATAACTTTATTTTAATTAGTTTTAATTTAACTTTAGTATTAATATTTAAGTTTTTATTTAATTTTATAATGGGACTTTTTTAGTTAAAGATGTTTTTTTTTAAATATAAATGATATATATTTTAAAATAAAATATATATAATAATATTAATATTAACTAATATTCTTATATAGTCTTATAATTCTTGTTTTACTTTTATAATAATATTATACTTATTTATACTAACTAATCTATAAATATACTTTTTATCATATTTATTTATAATTTTAATATGCTTAAACTATAGTTTAGATATTTTTTATTATTATTTTTAATAGCCTTAACTATAATAAATTAGCTAATATTAATAATTTTAGAAATTTCATAAGTTGATTTATTTTTATTATAAAGTTAATTAATATATAATAGTTAGTAAAATATAATCAAATATAGTTAATTATAATTAATTAATATAAGTAAATTATATATTTTAATTTAGATTAATTTAATTAAGAATTATTTAAGATATAAGTAAATATATAAGTAATTTTGATTTTATGACTTATTTTTATAGGCTATTGTATATTTATATAATTATAATTTATATATTTATAATTATTCAAGGTAATTAAAAAAATATTTATATAATATTCTTATAAATAAATTAAATGATATATTAAATTTCAGTCTTTAATAAAGAACTATTTTCTAAGTATTAAAAGCTTATTCAAAATATAATAAAAAGTTATTAATAGTAAAAAAGAGTAATAATTTTTATAAATTATATATTAATATTTTTATTTCATTTTACTTTTATAATTTTACTCATTAATTAATTTCTATAATAATATTTTAAATAATTTAAAAATTCAAAGGTTTAAATATTATATTAATAATATAAAAATTTGTTATTTTATATTATAACTATATAATCAATACTTATATTTAAATTATTTTATAAAATTAAAATCATATGAATAGTATTTTTATTTTAAATAACCAATCAACAATAAATAATAATAATTTAATTCAAATTCAAATTCAATTTATAAGTAATAATTTACATAAAAAATAAACTGAACTAATTAGATTAATATATTTAAGTGAAAAATAAATTGATAACCCCAAAATATTGTAAATGAATATTATATAAGTTAACATGATATCAATTAAGTTTATTTAATACAAACAAAAAGTTCATTTAACTTTATATAAAACATTGAACAATTATAAATATTGATATATTAACCATATTCAAGTTGATTTATAATAATATTGTCAAAATATCAATAGTTTATTTAGTTTAAATTTCTGGGTTTTGTAGAGAGATTTTAAATTCATTGATTTTTCAAATTTATAGAAACTGTCACTGACCAAGTGACTGACCGATATTAAAGTTTTTACGCGTCCCTCGAATAGGTGGTTATACTATCGAGTGAGTTCCCCCACTTGGTCCCGAACAGCCACTAGCACGAGATTCATCTAACTCCGTCAAGAACGAATCTGCTAAGGACTATAAAAACTTATTTAAGTTCATTAATAAAGCATAACAAATTGGTTACTATCAAATTAGGCAACCAACGGTTGTTCGATTAATTTAATTTTAAACGTGTGTATCTTGATTAAGTAGATCCTAGAATAACTCCATACGATGAAGCGGTCAGAGTTCGTTTGGCTACCCAGCTTGTAGCTGCTGCTCCCCATATGGTAGAGAAAGTGCTCGCCTATTTGGAGACTCTGTTCGTCAAAACGGTAGTGGAAATCGGACTGTCGTTGTTATTAGAGGCAGCAGAAGCCATTAAATTTTAGTTCAATAAACTAGATTGAATAAAAAATAACCGGAATGACCAAATCTCAAAAAAGGTATTCATTCAAATAACTTCATTAAGAATAATATGAATTTAAATTAAATTTGATTTTACTTACAAAATGTCCAGATTTGGTATAATATAATACTTGTCAAATATTGTAATATTATTTTCACTATACTTTCAAGGTCTGCGATATATCAATTTAATTGAAATCAAACTCATTATTTCTATAGCTTAAATTCAAAAAATTTGGATATATAATATATAATATATAATATATAATGACATTTTAATATAATTTATTTTTGATCGGGTCAACTAAGTTCAGCTTTGAACTTTATAAGTTTTTTAATAATTATTAATTTGGAAACTATCAAAATTTTTTTTCACCAATAATTCTAAATGTTTTCAATTTTCAAGTTTTAGATGAATGACCGATTATATTTCAATTTAAAAATACAATTTTGATAAAATTTTAATTTTGAAAATATTAATTAGATATATTAATATATGTTTTAGGCATTTTTCGTTTAATCTTTATTGATATATAAACAGTAAATTTTTCAATATATAACTCATTAACAATAGAGAAAAACTACCCTTTGATATGATGGATATATTTGTTTTACATCCAACTAAAAAATCGATTATAAAAGAAAACAAGATTGATTAATTATATCACCACTTATTTGTATAATATTTATATTCTAGTATTTGAAAAATTTATTATCAAATCTTTATAATCTTACTGAAAGTTGTATTATATAGATAATCGATTTGATTGGTTATTATTGTAACAGAGAATATCATATTGTTTGAATATTTTGGATCTTGTTATATAATAAAGAAAAAATTAACATTGATTGGATGATAATTTCTAAACTTAGAAAATAATTTAATCCGAAATTTTCAAAACTGAATTGATGATACTATTTTAAAAATAAAATGAAATTTTCGATTTTAAGTGGTTTTAATTTAAAATCCTTTTATCAAAAATAAGTTTTAAATTAAATCTGATTTAAAATTTTTAAATATAAAATAAATTATTATAAATTATCTCACTCTATTATTTTCTATATTTTTTAAGATAATTGTATTTATATTGTTTAAAAAAAGAATGGTAGATGTCAAAGATTTGATAGTTTGTAGTGCTATTGGAAATGTGTTGATTATACTGAATATTAGTTTAATTCAACTCATTTCCAAAATTACTATTATCAGTAATCCGAGTTATATCTTTAAATTAATTGGTATCCTATCTACCACTTTAATTAATGTTTTATTGCTATCGATGTATCATAATGAATTGTTGACCAATTCTATGACTTTTAATGTCTTTGTAGGTATCTTTTATTGGTGTTTTTCAAATGCTTACTTTTTGATGATTTTGCCAGTTTTAAATACCATTAAATGGAAGCATTGTAAACTTATCACTAGTGTTCTGGTATCTCTTTTAAGCTTATATCAATTAGTTGTTATTAGTTATTATATTTTATATCAGTGCGAATACGATAGAGATTGGACTGATTACTCAAAACTCGGATTGGACCTTGACTCAAAAGGATATTTTAACCTATTATACTATTTGGACTGGGGCTATCTCATTGGTTTTAAATTGGTTGAGTTATCGATTAAATTTATGACTTATTTGAAATTTACCCAATTAATGGATAGAAATTATAATATAATCCAATGTCAGTTCAAGAGATTGAGCCAAACCTTAATCAGTCTATTTATCATTGATACGATGCTCTTATTACTAATTCAATCCTATTTGACCACCTACTCCTGGGGATTCAAAGGGTTTATTATTACATTCAAATTATATGGCGAATACTTTAGCTTAATTAAACTTAAGAAAGTGTACTTAATTCTAAGGCATCGTGTCTCTTTTAGTAATTTAATGAGGTCGAGTAATTTAAATCAATAATTTATTATTTTCAATTTTGTTAAATCATAAATAAATATAAATTAAAATGAACTCTATATTCTATACTATTAAATAATTATTGTAATTATGAAATTATATTTTATATCAAAAATCAATATATTAACAATAAAATTCAATTATAATAAATTTTCCATAATTATCCTGTAACAATATGTATTATTCGATAAAATTAAAATATATAAACTAATATAGGTTTAATTAATAATAATATAATATAAAAATGAATATTTATAATAGAAAAGCATTATAATTAAGAATATTGAATATAATAATAATAATAATAATAATAATAATAATAATTTGATTATTGAATAAAATATTTAATTATTAGCATATAATAGGATATAATTAGCAAATGCCCCAAGATATATTCAGAATTATTTACATTCATAATAGCCATTAAAACTGTCTTTCTTGATAGATTGTATATAATTGCAACATATATTTATATATCTGAATTCTAAAAATCGCAATATTCAAACGAAAAATGTTGAAACATTTCAAGTATGGAATTAATTCCATAAAAGATAATATTTGTTTAATTGTTAACTTGATCGCAATCTAAAGTTATTATTAAAATGAAAAATAGTATTAAATACTAAATTAATATCATATTTTTCCTAATTTTTTCATTTAATTTTAGATATATAATAGTTTATATAGTTATTATAATAATTACTAATAATTGAATATTAACCCAAAAGATTTTTACCAAGTCTATTTAAGTGATAATTAAGTGTATTGGGAGTTTTAGGAGTAGGTTTCTAAAAATAAAATTAATAAATCGATAAATTGAGTAAAACATCAATAAAACTTACGGCATTACTCATACAGAGAGCTAAAGTGGAAGCAGAAGCGGCACATCTGGGGTGTTCAATTGATAAGGAGGACCAACAGTTAAGTAAAGCGGTCATTTCAGGGACACAAGGTCCGAGAGTAGTAGTTTTTTTAGGTTTTACTTTAAGTTTTTTGATTTTAATTACTTGGTTAGCAGCCATTATATTTTAAATAAATTATTTTTTTTGATTTTTTGAGTTTTTGAGGTAAAATTCTATAAATATAATATTTAATAAAATTGGATTTATGGGATTATCAACTATTCAAGAGAATTGGTCAAATATTATTCACATTGTTTCCTTAAAAAATCATCTCAACCATATATTCAAACTGTAATCCTATAAGTATATACACTATTATATTCTAATATAGATAGTTGTACTACTATATAAAATATAATTTATATTTCAATTCACAAATATTAATCAAAAATATCAACCAATCCCATAATAATAAATTCCCAATTTTCTAATAAATAGATCTTATAACCTAAAATTTAATCCATCAGAAAGACATTCAACAAAAAATAATCAATTAATTAAAACAGAAATTAATATAGAATGACTTCAACTGAACAACAACCCGAAACTCGTATCAGAGTCAAGTTCTTTACACAGCAACAGAAATATCGTGTGCCTTCAGATCCTATCTTCTTACCTGTGAATTTAAAGAGATTGGGTTTATCTACTGTTATTAATCATTTACTCAGCCATGGTAATTCAAATTATAAATATTATTTATACAATAATTTTTAAATATCAACTTGATTCTGAAATATTTTTAGAAACTCCCGTTCCCTTTGAATTTTTAATCAACGGTCAAATTTTAAAGGGTAGTATTGAGAATTATTTAAAATCCAACAATCTATCAACTGTAACACTCTCATAACAATATACTGAAATACTTTTGATTAATATTCTAAATTGATAGGAAAATGTATTGGAGTTGGAGTATTTGGAATCTATATTACCTCCAACCCCTCAAGCTCAATACCAACATGATGATTGGATTTCTACTATTGAACAAACTTCTGATAAGTAATATCAATTGCATGATTTGAAAATTTAAATTATATTAATTAGTATATTTTTAGATTAATTGTAACGGGCAGTTATGATAATATGATCAGAATTTGGAATAAATCTGGTGAAGTTTTGGATACTCTCTCCTATCATACTGGTCCTGTTAAGGATATCACATGGATTGACAATGGTGATTACATCATCATAATATCTATTCAAACTTATATTGATTAATCTTCCATTTAGAAAACAATGTTGCTTTTCTCTCAGCTTCTCTTGATCAAACCGTCGTTGGTTGGAAAGTAAGAATTAATTTATGGATTTACCAAATTTTATTATTAATGAATTTTATAGAAAAACTCTTCAGGATCTTTTGATCCCTTATATACTGGTATCGGACATACCAAGAGCGTTGAAGCTGTCAAAGTCAGTCCCAACTTGGTTCATTTTGCCACCAGCTCTCTTGACGGTACCATCAAATTATGGAATTTAGCTGATTTAAATGAAGATGATCAACATGTCGCTAGTCGTCCAGCCACTACCACCAAACCCTCTACCAAGAAGAGCAAAGTACGTCACGAATTGTGTAAGACCAGCATTATGACCCTTTCAGATCACAAGGGTCCCGTTCCCACCATCCAATTCCACAACACCTCTGCGTCTGTATTATTCAGTGGTGGTTGGGATCACTCCCTCAGAACTTGGGATCTCAGTACAGAGACCAATTTAAATATCAAGAACTGTGAAAAGCCTTTCAACTCCTTACATATCAACTCCTCTAACAGTCTTCTCGCTTCTGGACACACCGATCGTATCATCCGTCTTTGGGACGCCAGAGTTTCAGACAACACCGTCATGAAGCTTGGTTTGGTCGGTCACACCAACTGGGTCAGCCAAGTGCAATGGAATCCCAGCAACGATTCCCAACTCGTTTCTACCAGTTACGATGGCACTATTCGCGGCTGGGATATTCGTAGCAAGACCCCCATATTCACTCTTCCCCACAATGCTGAAAACCCTGAAGCCAAAGCCTTGTGCGTGGGTTGGTTCGATAACTTGATCGTGTCGGGTGGTGACGATCAAGTCCTCGGTATTCATAAAGTGAACGCTCCCCAAAATAGAGAGAATTAAAGATATATTATAGATTGTTTTCAATATATATATATATATATTGTTCATTTAATATTAACATAAATATTTGATTATGAACTTTATATAATTTAATTTGTCATTTTAAATAATTTTTTATTTATTGCTACTATGTTTTATAATAAGAATATCTTATTAGATTAAATATCAACTCAAATCCAAAAAAAATGAATTTGTTCAAACACAATTAACTTAATCCCACAATTATTGTTTCGAAAAATAAATTGTTAAAAGGTTAATCAAAAAAAAGATTTAAGAATATAGAAATAAAATTAATACTAATAATAGAATGGCTCCCAATATAAATGCAACAGAAAATAAACCACAAATAAAATTACCTACAGTCGCTTCATTTTTTCAAAAGTTAACAACTGACAATATCGAAGTTAGAGAGAATGCTATCATTACTCTAATTTCCAATTTGGTTAATTTTCAAAATGAATTTCAAACGCAGTTAGAAAAAGATGAATGGAAGAATAACTTCGCACAGATTCAAAATTTCGACGATTTGGGTCTGATTTTACATACCGATGTAGTGTACGCTTTAAAGAGATTGATCACGGGTTTGAATAGTTCTAGAGATGATGCTAGACAAGGTTTCGCTTTAACATTAACTGAATTAATGCGAGTTTTTGCATTCGTCCCCTTTAAAGCTATTATGGATGGTGTATTAAAGTTTTCTAAAATTTCGCAATCTATGAAGAGTGAAGAAACTAGAAACAATTTGTTTGGTAGATTGTTCAGTTTGATGGCTTTGCATCAGTCTGAATACTTGGCCCAATCTCATATTACACTTGAAGACTGGCAATTAGTCTTAAAAACTTTGTTGGACCTTACCAATCAAAAAATCTTCATGTCCGACTCTGTCTACTCTTTACTCAATCAAATGATCAAAACTCTCAAAGATCTCAGTTATGGTACTGATGCCCTCGAAACTCTCTGGAAATTGAATCTCGAAACTGGACTCGAGTTCCCCGACGAATTGGGATTAGCCCTCAGTATCTATAGCGCCATTCCCAACCGCATCGGCGCCATTAAGGAAGATATTCCCGTCATTCGCGTCGATCGCTGGGGTGAATTGGCTGCTATATTATCTAAACAAAAACCATTCCAAAAATCAGGTCTACACTTCTGCTGGAAATTGATCCTTGACAGCTTCTTCAATGAAACTCCCTTATCCAAGTTCTTCAAGAGCCACTTTGCCCAATTTTGGGATACCATTATCGATGGTCATCTTTTCGTTTCTTCTTTGAATGAAAGAAGATACATTGGTTTTCAAGCTTTGAAT
This sequence comes from Conidiobolus incongruus B7586, assembly GCA_000697335.1. Classification (NCBI taxonomy): domain Eukaryota; kingdom Fungi; phylum Entomophthoromycota; class Entomophthoromycetes; order Entomophthorales; family Conidiobolaceae; genus Conidiobolus; species Conidiobolus incongruus. Next base: position 8,656 of record JNEM01016694.1, read on the forward strand.
TACGTCATTACCAAATTATCTACTGAACAACTTTCCATCGTTTTTACAGACAACACTTTGAAGAAAGTAATACATCATTTGAATCGTAGTGATGATGCTCTCCATAAGATGGCCTCTATCACAGCTGAAAAGATTGCTGAAGCTAGTCAAAAAGATGCCTCCGCTTCCATCTCCTTATTGGTTAGACTCCACTCCTTTGGCGGTGTCAAATCATCTTCCAATGAAAAGATCTCCCAAAATGCCATTTCCAAACTCACTGACCCCTTGATGAGCAATTTGAGTGAAGAAGGCTTATTAAACTATATTAATTACCTCAACTCCATCTTCATCGGTGAAGAAACCGTCCCTGGACGCGATATTTCCAGCGGTAGGGAATGGTCCATCCAACAATTGTTCTTAATTCAAAAGTGGGCCAAACTCTTACATTCAGAAACCATTTATAATCGCATTTTAGAATTCTTTTTGATTCACGCTTTCTTCAATATTGAAAAGGCTAATACCAAATCCAGCTTCATTCCCTTGAAAGCTTTACCCAAGCCAGAATTGTCTGAATCCACTCACAAACTCTGCAAGGACAAGTTATTGGCCACTTTGAAAGATGCCATTAAGTTGGCTCCTTTAACTTCCGATAAGTCCTCCAACATCACTTCCATCAAGAGAAGAGGTACCCGTGTCGATGGCAATCTATGGATCCAACACACCGTCGAGTTACTCGAACAATTCAAGAATGACAAGCATCTCACCCTCGTCGAACCCCTCCCCGACGAAGCCGAATCGATCATCAAGTCCATTATGGCCAAAATCAAGGAGATCGAAAAAAAGAAGACCAAGTTGAAAGACTCTAACGCTAAGGATTATCACCCCTTGCAAGCTTTTTTGACCCTCTTCCTCCACCAAATCATTTACTTGCACATTCAGCCCGAAGACACCTTAAACAGCGTCAAGGATATCGAAGTGTGCTACACCAAGATCTTTGCCCCCGCCAAGCCTAAAGCCAAGAGTAAAAAGTCCAAGACCAAGGCTGCCGAGGAAGAAGAGGAAGATCTCGAACCCATAGACGTCTTGGTTGACTTGTTGATCAGTTTCTTATCCCAGCCCTCCACTCTTTTGAGAGAGTTGGCCACTGTGACATTCTCGGAATTGACAGATTTAGTCACTAAGTCGTCGCTTGAATTGTTGTTAGAGGTATTATTTATTGTTTATTTATTTTATAACATATATTAATTGGATAATATTAGGTATTAGAAATTGGCGGTAAATCTGAAGGTCTTAATGAAGATGACGAAGAGTTGGAAGCATTCCCAGATCTCCACGATAATGAAGATGCTATGAGTATTGATGATGAGGATGAGGATGAGGACGAAGACGATGATGACGAAAGCGATATTGAAGAAATCGATGGTAGTGGAGGTATTCAAATCGATCTCAACAAGATCAAAGAACTCCAAGCCTCCTATGAAGAGTCCGACGAAGAAAGAGACTATGACGACGAAGAAATGATGGTCTTTGATGAAAAGATTGCTGCCATTTTCAGAGAGAGAAAGAAGGCTTTGGCCGAAAAGAGAGAAGTTAAGGAATCCATCTCCATTCTTAAGATGAAGGTTTTGGATCTTTTCTCCATCTACATCGCCAAGCAACCCAACAACCCCAACTTGGTCCACCTCATCCTCCCTCTCTTAAGTTTCATCAAACGTTTCCAAGGTTCTGAAGGCCACTTGAACGCCATTGACAAAGCTACCAAGATCGTTTCCAAAGAACTTACCAAGCTCGAACTCAAAGACGTCGACTTGGAAGTGATTGAAAACATTTTAACTGAAATTGATCAGCTCGCCAGAAAAGCTCCCGGTGTCCAACAGAAACTTTACTTGCCCATTGCTTTATTCTCAGTCAGACATCTCGAAGCCAAAGCTTTCGATAAGATTCTTGAAGTATATACTAACACATTAAAATGGTCCTTCACCAACAAGAAATCCACCCTCAAGCCCCAATGGTTCACCGAACTCTTCCACCAGTCTCTTCCCTTGGGATGGGCCCTTGGCGAAACCTTATTAAGTTATTTAACCCCTAATAATGCTCTCAACCCATTCCGCCTCACTAAATCACTCGAAATTTTCACTAGTCTCTTCACCGTCAGCACTAAGCGCAAGTACATTCCCAAGAACGCCAAATCCTTCGTCAACAACATTTTCATTGCCTTGGAAGACATGATCAAATACGCCATCTCGAATCCCGACACCAAGATCGTGAAAGCCGATCAAGCCAAGGAAGCTTTAAGACTCGCGAACAAGCTCAAACAATACTGCAAGACCGTAGACTTGGACTCGGATTATCAACCTTGGATGAGTGAAGAATTCAAGCAAAATTTAATGACCTTCTGCAAATTGAACAACTCTCACTCCGCTATAGTTTCCCTCTACAAGCAGTTGACAGGTAATGGATTGGAAATTACAAAGTAAGTTTTATAGCTTCATTATGTTACTATGAATTTATAATTGACTTTGTTTTGTTTAGATCTGAAATCAAATCTAGCAAGAGACCGTCCAAGCAAGACTCTAAGAAATCTAAGAAACAGAAGACTAAACACTAATTATATTTTTTATAGAGTAAATTATTTTAAACTTTTAAATTATATAAATTTCAATAAATTAGGAAGAATAGCCTAAATTTAATTGATTATAATTTCCAAATTATAATATTTTGAAAAAATATAACCACACTAATTATTAAACCATTTCAAATTGCACAATTTCAATTACTTTAGAAAATAATTATATAAAATACAGTATTTACAAAAAAATAAACTTTAAAAATTATTAGTCAATTTTTAATATTTTTAAAATTCAAATTATAAAATCTTCTATTAATATTAATAATCATTTCAATTTAATATTTTATAAAATAACATTGTAAAATTTAAAATTCAATTCTTTATTTTAATCAACTTAAATTATTACAAAATTTAATTATATGATATATTATGTTAAATTTTTAATGAATAATAATGATGAGAAATAAACTTGTTAATTACTCAAGAAACTGCAATTACCACACTGAATCAAGGAGTTGCATTAGAGAACACCCATTTCCTAGACTGGGTGGCTGTATTCTTTTCTGTTACTGAGTCATTCCTATCCATAAAATCAACAATGAAAACTAATATAAGATTATCACAAACTATCTAATAAACACATCTATTTTATGTTCATTTCAAAAGTATCCAGTCTCTAAGTTTTTCTTGTAACCCTCACAAAAGAGTTGAGTTGTGACAAGCATGAGATATTTACTTAAAGAACCCAATTCACAATAAGTTATTTTCGCCTCATTTGGTGAACTTCATTAATTTCCCCTAACTCTGTGGTAACTTATTATTTACTACTGGCAATTCCCTATTTAAGCTCTAAAAGTCTATTTCCTCCCACAATTACAGTCGTCAATAATATCGACTAATTAATTAAAAGTATTAATCCTTTAATTGTTAATGTTTTATAATCACCCAATTATCTTTGGATCTTGTCATAATTTTAATTAATTGAATGAAATTTATTAATAAATTTATTAATAAATTTATTATTATTTCAAATTATTTTGCAAAGATTTTTTTTGTTACTATTGTAATAATCATATATAATAATATAAAGTTATTAAAGTATTGATTATTTTGTCCAATTAAAAATTTTAATTTTAAATAATTTAAAAAATTTAAGTTGGAAATGAATTTTAACAATTGAATTAAACAAATAATTATTAATTTGATATTTTATGAAACAATTTTTGAAATTGGAATACTTAGTATTAATTGTTATTGAGATATTGAATAATCTTAGTAGATATAGAAATCGGATTATTCAAATAAACAAATATATCTCTAAATTATTAAAATACTAGAAATTTAATTCCTAAATTCTGATGTCTAAATATATGCGTCAAAAATAATATACTTAAGTAGTTTATAATTTAATAAAATTGTTATTAAATAGTGGATTTGGAAAAAATTGATATATAGTATGAGTATATACTTTATATCTTTATTATTGAATAAATTATGCTAATCAAAGTGATAGTACAGGGTGCGATATATAATCGTAAAGGTTTAACTCTAATATTATTTGTCAACTTATCCCCGCTGGATAAAGTTTAAGTGTGGTTGATAAAATAATGATTGATAAATTATAACCAAAATACAAAATATTGGGATGTTATGATTAGTTGAAATTGGAAAAGTTGAGAGAATAGAATATTTGGAAAAAATTAAAACTAAATGTTAATTGAAAAATTTTCTAAAGCCTAGCACATATCTCATTTAGAATGGAATATGGAGTATGATGATAGTGAATATGATACCAAGTAATTATATAGGGAATAGGTTTTGGCAGGAATTTAGAACCAAGAGTTGCTAAAAATCGCTAAAATCAAAAAACTGATATGTATTATAAAGAAAAGTGTATTACTAAAATATTACTTGAGTGAGTAGTATGGGAATGGAATAAATATTAGATACTGAAATAATATACCGCTTTTCCAATATGTTCGAGTCCTTGACGATTTCCAAAGAGTCGAGATTAATGTATGTTGGGTTATATAGTTTATTTTGGTAAACAACGCGGATATACAGTTTAGTTGTCCTTGAGCTTCTTGGAACCACGGAGTAAACCGGTACGACGGGCAGCAATAAGACCGACCTTTTGACCAGCGGAAGCATCGCGGGGAGTGGTAGAAGCGTGACCAATGTGTTGATGGTTACCACCACCGTGAGGATGGTCAACGGGGTTCATAGCAACACCACGAGTTCTAGGCCAGCTGTTACGCTTGACGCGGTATTTGTGATAGGCACGACCGGCCTTCAAGAGAGGCTTATCGATACGACCACCACCAGCGATGATACCAACAGTAGCACGGGCACTGGAGAGGACAACCTTCTTAGCACCAGAGGGCAACTTGATACGGGTACGACCGTCTTCGTTGTGACCAATGATAGTGGCGTAGGAACCGGAAGTACGGGCTAAGGCACCACGATCACCAGGCTTTTCTTCAACGTTACAGACGATGGTACCTTCGGGCATAGCGTTTAAGGGAAGAATGTTACCGACGGAAAGGGTAGCCTTCTTACCGGCATAGACGAATTGACCGGTGTAAGTACCTTCAGTAGCGAGGAAGGTTTCGGTGCGGAGCTTGTAGCGGTAAGGATCACGGAAGACGACCTTGGCGAGGGGAGCACCTCTACCGGGATCGTGAACGATTTCCTTGACAACACCACGGATGTAACCTTGACGTTCAGCGTAATCT
>JNEM01016696.1:0-10116 GCA_000697335.1 Conidiobolus incongruus B7586
TTAATATAATTATAATTACTTTAATTAATTATAAAATTTATTTATAAAAAAAATTTTGTAAATCAATTTAATTAATCTATAAACTATTAAATTATAGCTTTAGGTATATAAACTATCTTTTAAATATTAAAACTATTATAAAAAATTATTAATAATAAAAAATATTAATATTATAATATATTTTTATTTTTGTAATTTTTATATTAAGTTTTTAATATAGTTTTAATCTCAAAATAGCTTTATTATAAAATATTTAAAGTAACTAAAAGAATATAATGATTAAGATTTAAATTTTTATATAAATTTATCTCTAATATAATTATTATTGATATTGTCAAAATATTAATAAAATTTAATAACCAAATCAAATTAATTAATTTTTATATTTATTTAAATTACTAATAAACTTAATTTTATTAATTAATTCAGTTTTATATTATATTTTATATTTGAAAATTTTAATTTCTTTTATAATAATTATTAACGAATATATTTAACATCCTTCATAGTAATCAATCAAAGAATAAAAATAATTTATATGAATAATTATCCATATATTGATCAAATATAGTTTATTATACTTCACAAAATTGATTATAGAGTATTTTACATTTATATATCTCATTCAAATTAATATTTATATTCAAATGTAAATAAAAGTGAACTTTTCAATAATTATCCTAGTATAAATAATCTTTTTTTTATTCACTTATTTCAATTATTATTAAAATATTATTATTTAATAATTTTTATAAAATTTTATAAATTTTAACTAAATTTCTAGTATTGATATTCAAAATATTATTGAAAAATTTATATTAAATATATTAATTTTAAATAATGTTATACTTATTAACGCTCTCAATACTCTTTTGAAGATTTATAATGATTTATTGTTAAAATTTAATACATTCTTAATTGTAATGTAGTTAAGGTGGGACGAGTTGTGAACCATTAAAATTTAGGGACAGCTTGTGGTGGAACAGCGCCAGCATTTGGTACACCTTGAGCTTGGACATTGGGAGGAGGAGTTTGGCCATCCTTGGCATCACTTCTCCAGTAGGGCCACCATGGATAACCGTAGTAAGGGTAGCCATAATAGTAAGGGTACCCATATCCCCAATAGGGGGGATATCCATAAAATCGATTGGCAGGATCCTTGCCACCTTCAGCTGGTGGTTGCTGTGCATTAGGTGGTTGTGAAATAGGAGGTTGAGGAGTTTCTCCATCAGGAGTAGGGAAAGCAGACAAAGAGGCCAATAGAGCAGAAACAGTAATCAATTTCATTATGATTCTCAATAAATTATTCAACTATTTAGAGTTAATATCGAGTTTTCGTGATTTGTTGTAGTATTTATATACTCAAATTTCAATTAATATCCATGTTATAAATAATTAATTATAAAATATTTTGAAACAAATGACGATTAATGATAACCCATAATTGCAAAAAAAATTAGAGCAAATTTTATGCATGCACATATCTTCTTTAACAGTACATCAAAATATTGGAATTTGTCAATTGGAGTCGTATCTCGCCCTTATCCCTAGTTATGAAGCTGGAATTATTTTCTTTATCCTTTAATTTTTTATTTGATTTATTTTCAATTTCAAGATAGAAAAAGATTATAAAGGTTACAAACAAATTGAGACTTTATACTCCAAGTCCAGTTGAAGTTGTGGTCATTATTATAATAAACAAAATGATTATTTATCTTTGAATCTTGACTAATAATTCAAAAATTGAATACATAATAATTAAAATTGAATCATTTTAATGCAATATAATAAGAAATGTAGATCAAATGAATTTCATAATCTTAAAGTATACTCAATATTTAATGAATATCTAATTCTAGGAAACATAGCTTTAATTCAATGGTATTATTACCTAAAGATTTATCGATTTGCCACAATCATGAAATTTCAATGGATGATCTCAATTCATAATTTTAGTTATATTAAACCGAATAGTTTTTAAAAATTTTTATGCTAATAAATTAATTGAATTGATAAATGACTATCAAATCCATAAAATTGAATCAAAATTGAATATTGACTTTTTAAATAAGAAAATCTTTAATTATCTATTATTATTATTATTATAAAAATTGTATTATTAATGTTTAACACTTATTTTGACGATCAATTTAATTCTAATCAAATATTATTTTATAATAAATTTCTAAATAAATCAAATTTTAAAAATTATTTTATACTCTTAAAAAATTAAATTTTTTAGTCATAAATGTGGTTATTGAAATAGCGATTACCTTTTAATAGGTGATGTTTCTTAATGTGAACTTATTGTTTTTTAAAGGAATTTTCATTTGACCTATATAATCATTTTTTATATATAATAAAATTGTTAAATTAACCTCAACTTTTTAATAAACAAAATTTGTTGATTAATTATTATTAAAGTGCAAAGAGATATTGGAAGTTAAATTTAAATTATGCTAAACGATAGCTGAAGATTATATCTTAAGGATGACAACTATACTTCACATGAAATAATATTATATTATTGATATTCAAAGTATCAAATTATGAACTCAAATAACACAATATAATCCATATATCCACCTCTTGTTGACTCTTCATCAATGTATTTTTTAACTTTGTGATAATTCTGAAGAACAATTAAACATTACATTTTCAAAAAATGCATTTGTGGTTGAGTTTGCTCTTGTTCTTTATAAATCATATCATACAAGTGAAAAACTCTTAAACAAAATATAATGTGGTTTGATTAAATTGTCTCATTTTCTAAAATAAAATATCTTTAAAAGACGTCGTTATAGTTATATATGTTAACTTATCCTTTTTACAGTGTTCATTAAATGATTATAGTTAATAGAATCTTTATGATGTATCATAGGCAATAAACCATGTCAATTGAAATTTTTAAGCATGTAGTTTCATATATATGTCATATAAGTAATGAATTGATTAGATTACAAGGCTTCCAGATTATTTGAAATATAAATAGGAAACTCAATTAATAAGAGATCTACCTTAAACTTTTTTTTATTATTTTTTTTTCTCTATCCAAATTTAATCAAATTAAAAATTTTTACATAATTTATTTCATTAATTTTTAAAACATTTTAATTAATATAATGACTAATGAAATAATACAAGTCAAGAAAATATCATACTATAATTAATAAATCTATTTTCTTAATACTTATATTACATTATCACATATTTAAATTTGAATTTTTACTGTATAATCTAATGAGGATCAAATTTCACAATTTTTTTTTTAAATTTAATTAATCTCAAAAATTCAAATAAACTAAATTTAATCTAATAATTTATAATATTACTCTGTATTTTTAATAATAGGAATTTTTTGTGATTCAAAATAAATAAATATTTTAATATATTATATATAAAAATAAATATATAATATAAATTTAATAGTTTTTTTTATTATTAATAACTTTTTGCTATACTTTTAGTAAAGATCTAATATTTAAAAAATAGTTCTTTTTATTTAAGATTAAAATTTGATATTTTATAATCTAATTAAATTTTTTTATAAAAATTTTCTTTGTTATAAGCTAGTTTTTTAATTGCTTAAAGCAATTATAATTACATAAGTTATAATCTAAAGAATATATTAGATATAGTAGTTTTTTTTAGTTATTTTTAATTAAAAAGTTTTTTATAAATTTAAATTTATGTATTTTATAATTATTATGTAAAATAATAAGTTTTCTCAAATTATATTAAAAACACTAATTAGAAATACTTTTATTTAAAAAAACAATATAAAATTTACTATTAATTAATTTTCTTTTAAGAATTAAATAAGAGTAGCATATATTATTATAATTTATTATAATAATTAATAATTGTTTATTAACAAAGTATTTATTTAAAGAAATTTATAAAAGAGGTTGATTTAACTTAGTATAACATTTTAATTTATATTTTAATAAAGGATTATACATAAAGATTTAAAATTCATCAATTATAATTATTCACTATAAAAGTTTAAGCTTTTAGTAATTTATTAGTAAGTTTTATTTAATAATAACTACTTTAATTTTTTTTAAGTTTTAGTTAAATTATAAGGTATTTATTTTAGATTTTTATTTATTAATTTAAGTTTAAACTTTAATATATATAAAATACTTATAAAACTAATATTAAAATACCTAGATAATTCTTTAACTAAAATAAAAAGGTATTTTTTAATATATTTTTTTACTTTATTAACAATTAAAAAAATAATAGTTAAAGTTAGTTTTTTAAATTTTAACAAGTTTTAAATAATTTCTTTTTTAGCTTTAAAATAATTTACCTAGTAATAAATTGTTAATTTAGATAATACTTTGTTATTAAAAGTTACTTGTAAATTTTAAATAATTTTAAAAGGTTTATAGTTAAGTTTTATTAATATTAAAATAAAAAATTTTTAATAATTACTATTTAGATTAAGCATAATTAAATTAAACAACCAATTTTAAAAAGTTAATTTTTTAATCAAAAAAATTAATATATATATATATATATATTTTATAAATAATAATTTCCTATTAACTTTGTATATATTTATTCATTTCAAACTAATAATATGTTTGAAAAATCAGAAATTAAAAAATATCCCATTACTTCAAATTCAAGGTAATAATATTCAATTTATAAACTATTAAATTTAACTATAGTAAAATTATAGGTATGATTAAATATTTGCTATTAAAATGAGTTTATACTCTTGATAGATATTATGTGTTTACATTTTATATTAACATCACTTGAGGTAGTAGTGCTATGATTAGACTTAGTAAAGGGGGGTGATCTGGGATATTCTGCTATAAGTTACAATGAAAGGGAACTTTGCTGATCCTGTCAAATAGCACAGAGGATCCAGATCAGGCTGACTTTGGTTTGAATCGTCCAAATCCAGGGTTTTAATATTGTAGGTTGAGTGAAGTGATTTAGGAATCAATACTGTGGCTTGGCTGAACAGTATGCCGATGAACAAAGAGCAAGTGAATGTATATGTAGGGGATAATGACTATTACATTTGATTGATTTATGGGTAATTGATGAGATTGAAGTTCATGTCTTGTTTCAAAATATAATCTTGATTTATGTTATCTGAATATAGACTTGATTTGAATATTTTAATTGTAACTAATTGGGTAATTCTGAACAACTCAAGCTATTCATTTGAACTTAATATTATACAATTTTAATAGCATTCAATTTATAATTTTAGTTATAATGATTATATTCTTAGAAATCAAATTATCCAGATTTATTAAATTGGAATTATAATTTTATTATAAAATTATTAATTTTTGCAAAAATTTAAATTAATAAAGCAAACTAAATGGATTTATATAAATCAAATAATCAATTTTGAGTTTTTTTATAAAATTGCTTTGATATACTAACTCGGTGATTTCAGCAAGATAATAGTTAATTTGATCCATTAGGATTGAAATTAATTTATACAACTTGTTATTAAATTCAAAATTGAATAAAATAATATATTATTACTCAATTATCCCTAATTAAACGATGCCAAGGGCACATGACCTCATATTACTCAATATAAATACAATCTTAAACTGGACAAAATTTGAATAACAACATTGAGTATCAAAACCATTGTAAATATTTTTTTAATCCACACAATACAATATGAAGATTCCGGCTTTTATTACAATTATGTTATTCGTAATAGGATTTATAATAGTTATGATACCTTTTATATTATGGATATATAAGAGTATAAAAGGACATCCCAATAGCTTTTCACAAATGAATGGTGACACTAACTCTCATATTGATGTCAGTGTTGCAAACGTTGACCCTCTCCCAGTTTATAATTCACCTCCAGATTATCATTTATATTGCAGCCCTCCTCAATATCAATCTGCTCCAAATAATATAAGTAACTGTGATAATCAATCAAACACTATTATTCAAATTAATTAGTAGCCTTTATTCTCTTAATCTATCACTATCAAAAGATTGTATTGTGGACAGAGAATATCACAGGCGATATTTATTTAAGTTTGAATAATAATGGGATTTAATTAAGACACACTAAGTGACAAAATATTAGTATTCCATAAGATAATTATTTCTAATAATTTCATATTTAAAATATTAAAATATGTAAATAAATATATATTTGAGATATCCTTCAAATAAACAATATAAATAATTATGTTAATTACATATTAAATTTATAATTGATCACTTATGACTATTTATATTGATTTTTAATAAATATTAAGATATTAATTATATATCAGTCTATTTATATGTTTTAAAGGGTTTGTTTTTTTCTCAACATTAATATTTTATCCAAAGAATATAATATTATTTATCCATAATAATAAATTATCTAATCAAATTTTCTATATTTAGTTAAATTAATAATTTTAATAATTAAAAATCAATTTTAATTTCGATCCGATTTTTTTACAATTAAAACTTTTTAAATTATAATAATAATTAACCAATGAATTAATTAAATCAAAAATATAATATTTCAAATTTGTAATAATAATTATTCTATTGATATCATAATATATAGATTAATAATAAGTTTAAAATTTTCATATATATAAGGTAAAATTTCAAGTTATTTTACAATATATTTATATATTTTATTCAAATTAAAAATAATAAAAATTATTATCAATTTGAATAAAAAAATATTATTAAATTCGAATAATATTGTTAAATTTTATATTTAATATATATTAAAGTTAAAATTGTAAATTTTAATTTAGTCAATTTAATTTACTAATTTTATTAAAAATATTAGAATTTAATACTAATTCAAGGAATAATATTCTAAAATAATTTATAATTAATTTAAATTAAAATAAAATTTAATAAAAAATTGATTGTAAATAGTTTATTATATAGCTCAGTAAGCAAGAGATTGAATATTTCATAATATTTAGTAATACATTATTATAAAATTATCTGTTTTTAAGATCTTTTGCATAGTATAATAGAAGTATTGACTGATAGATATATCTCACTGTTTGAACACGTGATTTAACAATATATAAATGTTAAAAATTTGTTCAATATTTAAAATTTATTAATTATATCAATATTTAATCTAAAGATTCAGTTATCTGAAAAATATATTTTATACTAAATACTGATGGACTCTTCTAGCTTGACATTATTCGTTATAATATCGTCATCTGTGACATTCATTATAATTATTTCTCTAATTATTTGTTCAGCATGGAAAAATAGAAGAAATACTTGTAATACTCATACTGAACAAAACATTCTTGAAGATTATAACTGCGAATTCCTTGATCCTGTCCCATTATATAACCCACCTCCTCATTATCATTTAGAGAGCCGTCCTCCGAAATATGAGCATACCTCTATAGGTATACCTTCATCTGGTACTAGTTCATGTTCTCGAGATCAAGTGAATGAATAATCCATTTTATATTTTGAAAATTTGATTAAATGTTAAATCTCACATAATATCAACTTTATCATTATTATACCATTCTATTTAAATTATTTCATTATCAAATTGTTTAGTTTGAAATAATTGAAGTCATATTTGATAGAATATAGAACAAAATAATAATTTTAAATGATGTAATATATTCTTCCCCATATTAGCTTTATATATATATATATTTAATATCAAATTTATTTAAAAATATTAATTTTAACTATAATAATATTACAAATAATTAATAATTTTATATATTTTAGATTTTTACTAGTAAATATATAAGTAGACCATTATATTAAGTTTTATTTTTCATTCTTAACATATTATTTTATATTTGCTATTTGAAATTTAAAACAAATCAAATTGGGAATTACTTTGAAAATGATATTTGATATTAATATATAATTATATTTTATCAAAAATAATAATAATTTATCAAACAAATATAATCTATTTATTACCTTATTATTTTATAATATATTTAGAAGTATAATATTTTTAATTTATATATATTTAAATTTATCAAATTTTCTAAATTTCTATTTATTAATTAAATAATGAGTTAAATTATTTTCCTTAATTCACAATTTCTTTTTCACTAAGAATGAAATATCAGTTAAAAAAGCGTATGATGTTAATTGAATGCAAAGTACTATATTAAATATAAAAAACATATAAGGTAATCAACTGATCAAGATTTATTTAAATTTTTAATTAAATATTGATTTAAACTCCTTAAATAATATATTTTTTATTTTACAGAAAATATAATAATATTTAAATATTATTTTCTTAAAGTAATTACAATATAGTATAATCATCATTATTTTTAATATACCTTTTAACTAACATAAATAATTCAATATCTCAATGATTATGAGTTGATATTTTTTTAGTTTAACATAGAAAATCTAATTCGACTAAAGACTATATAATACTTTTTATAAATTCAATTTGTATCTATAACCTTATAAATTTAATAAAACACAAAATAAAATTAATGCCCAAATTAATCCTCGTACAAAAAACATTATATTAACCAATGCAACTGGATATATTTAATAATTCACTATTATATTTTATTAAATATTTGATTTATAAATTATAAAATAAGGTATATTTTAGAGGTATGTTTATTTATTTTATAGAACTATTTATTGAGTATAAAAGAATTTTAATAAATACTTATATAATAAAATATAAAGATTTATAAAATTTTAAAAGTATTAATATTATAATTGAAACTTACACTAATAAGATTATTTTAACGTAATTCATATTAAAATTTATTTCTTCAAATATTATTTAAATTTAGTTTTATAAATAATTACTAAGTACATATCAAAATATATTAAATAAATAAATAACTCTATTAAAGTAATATTAACTTTTTGATATTATTTGAGTAATTATTTTGAGTAAATACCTTATTTAACCAATTTTCAAATAATTTTAATTAAATTAATATTTAGTTTGTTAACATTAAGTTGAAACATTTCAAAGTTTTCAGACTGATATAATTCTTGTATTCTAAGTAATACCCCCATAAATGTATGACAAATAATTATATATATTAGAGATACACTAATTAGAATAATTAATTCAACTATTAAAACTTTCAAATTTAAAATGTTAAATATTTAATTTATTCTTTGATGAATATGGCGATTGATTATTACCTATATTTATCGATGTGGTAGTATTTGTTATTATACTACCAAATATTTTTTGAATGAAAAAAGGCGGAAAGGTTCATAGCAATATGGATAATGATATCAATGATACTAGTGTTGTATTTTGAAAGTATCCGTCCGTATCAATTCGATAGTGAAGTCCATATTACCGCTAATTTATAGTGGCTTTGTTTACCCATAATCAAATAAAGTTCTTTAGTTCCACTTATTAGAATTTATACAAATCCTATATGACTCAATGACTAGATTATTTAGACCCAGAAGGGATAAGGATGGAAAAAGTGTTTTTCTGGATATTCTGCTACGACTTCTCAACAGTAAGTAAACTTTAAGACATACAGGATTGATAAATAATTTAATAAGCCGTATTACGAGTACTTTTCTAACAACCATCTCTATAGAAAAACTTTCTATAAAGCACAGCACTAGTTCTAATCCTATGTCAAATTAACACCTATATGAAAGTTAAATTCCCTAAACCTCTTCCAATTGAAGATTCTCTTGGTCACAGATTAGAACTTGAATTTCTCAGATATGAGACTAATCCATCTGATAATCTGTTCCCTGATTTAAATACTTACTCAGGCAATAATATCAATAGTGATAGATATTAATCTATGCATTCATAATAAAGCTATATCTCAATATGACAATTAGCACATAGTATAATGAATTTAATCACGAATTTCTTAAATCATAATATTTAATCAAATTATATTAAAATTAATATATTTTGAATATACTAACTATGAATATTTTAATTGTTAAAATATATAATTATAATTATAATATTGAATATTATAGAGACTAAATTGATAATTTATTTTCAACTTAACTCATAATACTTTTTAAATTATTAAAAAGTAGAGGTTATATTCTTAAAATTATTTTTAAACTTTAAAATTCTTAATAAAAGTAATTATTCTATATTTTTATATATTTGAAATA
>JNEM01016697.1:0-13781 GCA_000697335.1 Conidiobolus incongruus B7586
TATTAATAAATAATATAAATTTATTTATTCTAAAATATATAAATAAATATTTATTTTAGACCCAGAATATTTTTGTTAAACTTATAAAAAATGATAAAGATATAGTATTTTAAAAGATTCGACTAACCTTTTATTAAGAAAATATATATTTAGATTATAATTATTATTTATCAATATATTTAGAGTATTTTCAATTTATATATTATATTGAAAAGTCTATCAAAATGGAGAAATTACAATATTATTTAATCAAAATCAATAAATGGACTCCATTTGATTATTAATATTTTTAATGGAAAATAATGGCTAAAATTATAAAAAATTATATTAAAGATGATTATTATTCTAACTTGGTTTTTTTTGAATCTAATTTCTTTTTAATTAAGTATATATACTTAAAATAATAAAAATATTTATTATTTAATTTATTAGAAAAACTTGTTTATATTAAATCAAATCAAAATTATATTAATATTTTAAACCCTCTAATCACTCAAAAAACTAATGATTTTTTGATTGAATTTGATAATAATATTGATAATAGTTTTAAGATAAAATTTGATTTTAATAATATTAATAAATATATAATTATTATGGTTTTTATTTTATATATATATATATATATATATATTATTCCTTTATATAATATTTCCTACTTATTATATTTTGATATATATTATTTATATTGAGTTATTTTTATTTTATTATTTTTAATATAGTTATATTTTTAAAATTTAAATCTATTATTTTATGTTTATATTTAATATATATAAATATTAAAGATATTTTATATTTTAAATTATGTTATTAAATTTGATTTAAATATTTATTATTGATAATTTAAATTATATTAATTTTCATGATATATTAATATAAATTTATAAAATAATATTAGATGAAATCTTACTATTAATTTTCATTGTATAATTAATATATTTTACATATTGTCTTTATAATTAAAATGATATAAAATAATAATAATCAAAAGACTATAATTTATTTATATAATATATTTTAAATAATTTCATATTTTATAAATAAGATATAAAAACAAAGATTATATTATTTTAACAAATTAAAGAAAATCACTTGTATTTTTAATATTCGAACTATATACTATAAACTCTGGAATATATATTATTTTAATCAATTAAATTCTTTGACATATAAATTTTTTATATTTGATTTATTTTTCATATTAAAATTGTATGTAATTTGTTTGAATTAAAAAATTAATATATCAATTTACACTATGATTTAATTATATGATTATATTAATATGTAGATTTAATCTTATAAATTTCTAACATTGTATTTTGTAAAATTTATACTTCGTGCTATAATTTAATTTTTCAAAAATAAATTATTTGATAATCATTTCGGGTTATTACAATATTGAAACTTTGTTTAAAAATGATTTAAAATTTTACATTAATTTATGTAATTTTAAAAATCGATCAATTTTTAAAACCTCGTTGGCTCATTAACACTTTCAATTGTCAATATAGTGTCAATATAACCATCCCTGGATCATTGACACTGATCTTATTTAAATTAGACAATTACGATGTAAAGTATTCTAATACTAATAAAAAGATTAAAAATTAATTGAAATCTACTTAAAATAGTATAAAATTACTTCAGTTGTATAATTGTATAATATATATATATATATATATATATATTTAATATTAATTGTTAAAAGTTGATTGATGATTTTATAAAGTTTATCTGTCATTTTGGTTGCTTGAAAAATATTTTTTGATTAAGAAATGACTACTTCTGTACACCCCAATTTATCTAAGGATTTCAAGTCCTGATAGTAAGGAAGAAGCTATACACGATGTCAAGCTCGTAGATATCAGGGATCCTAACACTAAGGACTTTGATCTTGAAAGTTTGATCATTTCAGGCTTGAGCCAGACTGGCCAGAAGGAACTTCCCACTCTAATCCTCTACGACAACAAGGGCCTACAGCTATTCGATTCGATTACTTACTTGGAGGAGTACTACTTGACCAATTGTGAAATAGGACTCTTAAAGAACAATATGACAGAGATCCTCCAATACATTCCTAACGGTTCCAAAATCATCGAATTGGGATCAGGATCCTTGCGCAAAACCCAGCTCATCCTGAAGAGCATTGACGCCAGCGACAAGGAAGGCGTAGACTACTACGCTTTAGACGTAATGGAATCTGAATTGGGTAAATCCCTAAAACAGATTGGTAGGTTCAAAGCTGTGAACACATTAGGTCTTTGGGGTACATACGATGATGGTCTTCGTTGCCTCCAAAAGAACTGGTCACAAATCCATAACCCCAAAATTATTCTATGGTTAGGAAGCAGTATCGGCAATCTCACCTACGAAGAAAATGTTGAATTACTTACCAAATTTTTCAAAAGTCTCAACAAGGGCGACAGATTCCTAATTGGGGTTGATCACTGCAGGGACGCTCACGAAGTTGGGTATGCTTATGATGATCCCCACGGTGTCAATGAAGAATTCATCATGAATGGTTTGGACCATATCAACGATATTTTGGGATACAAATTCATTGATCGTGATAGCTTTAAATATCATAGTGTTACCGATATGAATACAGGATTCCACCAAAGTGCCTACAAATCCAAAATTCATCAGACTTTAACCTATCGTAAACCCAACAAAGACCCTATAGAAATCCCAATAGCCAAGGACGAAATCATCCATGTCGTGTACTCTTTCAAATTCACACGCGAGCAGTTCAAACAGATGGTTGAATCTATTGGCATGGAATTAACCAAGTCTTGGATTGACGAAGATCAAAACTATTCCATCAACATCATAACCAAACTCTAAGATTGTCGCACAATTTTCATTTCGACTTTGATCTACGCATTCCGATTCGAATAACCTGGATTAAGGTGTTGATTAATAATCCAATACTTTTTTATCATATTAATATACTTATCTATCATCGTTTTATCTCGATAATAAAATCAATTTAATTATATTCCCCTTTTATTGAGAGTTTATTCAACTGATCAATCAAATTGATTTATTAGATTAATTAATTTTAATATCAATTCTAATAGCCACCAATTTTGTGATATTATCTGATAATATTTCTATCAATACATAACTTAAAAATGTGATTAAATGAATGAATATTAATTTTTTAAATTATCAAGTTATCTTTTGTTTTAAATTAATACAATATTGAAAATTAGTTGAAATTTCAATAATGAATTATTTAAAATTTTTGGTTTATTCCGGATAAAATAATATATAACAATAATATTATACTTAAATTTAAACATATATATGTTTGAATTTGAATTTAATATAATATATAATTTTTTATAATTTTAGTATTTATTTTGATTTTAAATTTGTAAAATATTGATATTAGTGAATATATCCTTCGTAATTTTAATATATGAGAATTATATTTAATTTTGAATTGATTTAAAGATAAATGTATATATTAAAAATCAAAATATTATTTTTTTATTATAGAATTCATATAATTTCAACTTTGTCTCAAGTTTACAAAATAAATTTTTTTAAGAAATAATATAACATAATGTGATTATTATTGATTTGGTAAACTTTCATTCAAGGAATTTATTAATTTTTTTTCATTGAACACTTTTGTAAAATTTGTATCTGATATATTAAATTTAATTCAAAATAAACTCTATATTTGTCTGGGATTGATAAATAGTTAATAGTGTACCAGTTATTTGATATCGTTTAATTTTCTATAGGTTATTATTAAATTCAATATTTGATTATTCCTAGTCAGCATAATAATAATTATTTTATCTATTTAATATTAAAATTGTTTAAATTATTTATTCATTATATCATTATTATTTTAAAAAAGGATATGTAGTTAAAATTATTCTTGATTAATTAATATTACTATAATCCACTGAGGTTTGAGATTTAATCCCGAAAGCCAAATATGTGATTAATATAATAGTACAGCACTGACAACTGCTAACGGTAATATCATAAACGAAGGGCTGAAAATATTAGCTGAGTTATGATATCCTCTAGTATTCCAAACTCCACTACGGAATGTAGCGGTCGCTTCAAACATTCCGGAGTTAACATTCACTGATTGGACGGCAGGACCACCCCACACCCCTGGAATTGCTGACGGGAAAGCTCCGATGGGAGCTCCAATAGGGGTTCCGAATCCAGGCCCGTTGCAGTGTCGAGTTACTTGGGAATTGACCTCCGAGATCTGTTGCAAGAAGTTGGGATCATTTTGACACGGCTGATAGCACGATGCCAAATGTTGGGATACTGAGCATGCGCAGTGGTAATCACCACCACAGTCCATCAGAGAGTTTTGTGCTTCCCTAACGCAGACTCGTACCGGTTCAGAATTGAAACAGAATTGAGAAATAGCTGGAGTGATTAATGTAAATAAGATAGCAGTCTTCATCCTTATAAAACTTATATTAAATTAATTATATAATATTAAACGCAACTCTTTAGTAATACTGAGACCATCAAACCACTGCGCATATTTATATAAATGCAACATCAGTCGGGTCAAAATTCAATATTGGGGAAAATTGGGGGATTTTTAGGACTGCTAATCTATTTCAAATTAAATTTAACTAGCTTTTATCATTATAAATGAAGATTGATTTCATTTTAGGATAAGCCATTTTATTAAGTTTACAGTATTTTGATTATTTTTTTTTCAAAATGTTACTATTATAATTTTGTCTTCTTAAAACTATTTTATTGAAATTGATTTATAATCAAAAAAGATTTTCAAAAAATTGTTTTGATATAAATTTAAAATTGAAATAATATTGAATCAATAGTTAAATAATTAACTATTAACTAATAAAAAATATCATTTTTAGATAAATATACTATCTATAGAATATTTTACATTTATAACTTATTATCGATATTTTTCTTTTCCAAATTGAATCAATAGTTATTGATTAAAAAGATTCAATTTTTAATAAAGCGTATATAGTTGAAAAAATTAAAACTATTATAATTATATCAATATTGAAGTGATTTAATCAAATATATAGAAATGAATGCATGATATAACGAATCATTAAATTACTAACTGTAATAAAGCTTTAACATTTCTCTAATTTTCTTGATATTGACAAAGTTTCATAGTATCATATTTTATAAATATGATTATTTAATGGAATCACAAATCAAACAATATATGTGATTATAGTAATTAATTCAAGATAAACATATCTTAATATGCCATTATTCATTCTATATAGAATTATCACTATTTAAATTATTCATACTCAATATTTCTATATTAAGGGTTATTATGATGAATTTAATATAGTGAATTTATTAATTATAAAAAAAATATATTATTACTTACAAAAGACTTAAAAGAATGAAAACTTTGATACCTTTGATATAAAAAATCCAACAGAATTAAAGTGGAATACTTATCCATAGCCTTCAGCTCAGTTAAAATAGCAAGATGGCGCTTGCTATTGCGATTGGAAGCATGACAGTTGCTGGGCTTAACGTGTTTGCGGAATTTCTGTACGATCGAGAGTTCATTCCGCCCGAGCGGAATGTTGCGGTAGCTTCCAGCATTCCCGAGTTCACATTGGCCTGACCCATTGAAGGACCACCCCACATACCGGGAAGAGCGGATGGGAATGCACCAATAGGAGCTCCGAAGCCACCGAAGCCACCACAATATTGAGCGACCTGAGCGTTAATAATTGAGATTTGTTGCATGAAGTTGGGGTCTCCTTGACAGCCTTGGTAACAAGAAGCCAAATGCTGAGCTTCTTGACATGAGCACTGGGGAACGCCACCACAGTTCATCAATGCAGTCTGAGCCTCTTGTACACAACCTTGGACATGAGGAGAGTTAGAACAGAATTGGGATATGGCGGGAGCGATCAAAGCCAATAGTATAGCAGACTTCATTATTAGATTAGTAAATTACAAATGTATCAAAGTGGCAAAGATTATTAGATACTACCATCTATCTGACCTTTATTGTGTTTATATACAAGGTTATATACAAAAAGATCAGTTGGAAATTTTTGGAGAAATTTGGGGGATTTCTGAGTGAATTAGGATAATTTTTGAGGATTGAATATTGAATCCAATATTGGTGTTAATTTCATAACTATTGGAGCACTTAGATTTTTTATTAATACTGGTGGACCAATGAAATTGTATAACAATACATATCCAATTCTTTGATATACTGCATTGATACTAAATAAATATATTTTATTAAAAATAGCATTATGGTTCAATTTATATAAAATTACCCATTTTATATTATACACTTATTTTAAAATCAGAAACGAATTTATTACTTAAAAAGATTTTGAATAATATAAAAACACAGTAATATAAATGAGGCTTACAAAATATTTCTTGGCTATATAAAATAAATTTACCTTAGCATTGAAAGTTCATCTAAAGTAACAAGTTTAACATTTTATCTAAAATATGATCTTCTTGGCGATATGAATAATTATGCTAAAAACCAATATTGATATAAGTCAAATATTTATTCTTACTTTATTGTGAACTAATTTCAACGAGACATATAGTATTATCATAATGATTAACCAAATTTTATTATAAACCTATAATTTAAACAGCTTTAGACTAAGGATGTAAATCTAGGATTCTGATATATTAAAAAAGAAAATGTAGAATGTTCAAATAATAATTTTAATTCAAAATAATTCAACCAAAATAGTCATGATGGTAAAAAAACAAAATTAATGTTGAATTTTGGATTGTAAAATATTATACTTTTTTATATCATATAATATTAGTCAGATATTTGATCTTAATGAGATAATTAATCACTAGCTATAACTGAAACTTTGAAGATTATACCAGTTTATAATAATGGTCGATTTAAATCTGATATATTTTTCAAAAATTATTACCAATATAAATAATATATAGGATTATATTCCTTAACTGTTATATGGATCAATTCATTAACCAAATTTACAATTTGTTTATTATGTTAACTCTCATAAATTGTGAAAATTGGTAGTTTTAGTCACTGTAATGTAATATTAAATTGAAACAAACTCACTATGAAAAAAAAAGATTTGAATAATATGTATTATATTATAAAGATTCTGAATATAAAATCTTGGTTTTATTTCGTATATAGTAAATATATTTTTTGAAATTATATCACATTTTCTAATGAATGTGAATTAATTTTACTTGAATTATAATCGTTTGACATAAACTATATCAAATTATAAGCATTAAGATTATCAACCATTAAAGCAAGTCAATTTTATCTAAATACATCTAACACTCTTAAATAGATTTTATATACAGCATTTATTTTGATAAATTAAAGTAAAAATAAACAAAAAATATTAAAGTCATATCCATTTGGGAAAAATAAACAAATAAAAAGTCCAATAAAAAAATTAACAATTGAACATATTAATGTAAGTATCAAACTCCAAATGTACATTTCTAAATAAAAATTTGACAGTTAATCAATTTACAAGTTCCCATTAGTCCATGTGGACTTACCCCACAGACAAGTCTTAAATCGAATGTTTTGCACGAATCACACCTCTAAAGGTTTTAGTAATATGCTTACAATTGGCTGATTGAGCAGTTTATCAAACGTTGGTAAATTCTATATTAGTACAATATAAATCTCAAAGAGCAGAGTTAGCCAGATTGAATTGAGATTTGATTATTAACGTTAATTTATAATTTAGTGAAGATAAAGTGACCAATAATTTATTAAACTAAAATTATCCATAAAATTTTCTCCAGGGTTATGGAGGATCTCCTAAGTTATTGGTGAAATTCATTTTAACCATCACATTCTTTTGCAGTCAAGTTTCGATATATAAACTAGCAATAGTTTGAATTATGACATCAATCAGATAATTAAAATTTAAAGTTTTTAGGTGTTTATAATTTTTAATAGCTTTGATATGAAATTTTTAAGTCTTGCCTCAGTATTCGCTCTCCTATCAGCTCCTATTCAAGCTCAAATGTGTCAGTTCCAGGCTGAAGTACATGCTTGTGTTCAAGACGCCGAAAATCGTCATAATGTATGTGGTGGCAATCCATCATGTGCCTGTTCTGCTAGTGAAGCTTGGGCACTCTGTTACTCAAGGTGTCCTGGAGATCCCACTTTCCTGGACCGTCTCAATTTTGTTAATAGTGAAATTGCTAGGCATTGTTCCCGACCTGGATTTATCGGAGCTCCCGGTGCTTTCCCATCAGCCGTTCCTGGCGTAGTTCCTGGTGCAATTCCTGGTGTGGTACCTGGTGCCATTCCAAGTATGGTTCCTGGAGCAGTCCCAAGTACTATCCCAGGACTTGTCCCATTTGGTGTTCCTCGTCAAGCAATCGGATCAATGAGCGATAACCAGATGCAATTCCAAGCTACTGCTACTTTCCGCTCAGGTAATGCTAACTCACAATCTTACCGCAATTCAGCCACTGGTATCAAAGCAGCTCCAATTGTCGTTTCTCTAGCTGCTATCGTATCAATTATTTTGACTCAATCTTGATTAACAAACCCAAAAGTCCTGATGGACTGGTAAATAATATAGAACTAATCTAATGAATCAAAACTAATAAGTTCAAATCAAATAATTTTTTTCAACTGAACTTTATTCAATAGGAAACAAAGTTTTCAAATTAAAAATTGAATAATTTTCAATATATCTATTTTTTAAAATAATAAATAATATATAATAATAAAAATATTAGTTTTTAAAATATTCTGAGATATAAATTTCCATTCTAAGATAAAGCATGGATCTCAATTGTTTAAATATTATCATCCTCAATGGGCTTCAAAATTCTCAATTTAAAATCTACTTTGTATTTCACTACTGTATCATAGATTAATTTGATCGACTGTCCTACATAAAACTTTGATATTTTTTGATTTATCAGAAAAATATGCCATGTTTTGTTAATTATATTTTAAAGTAAAGCCTTTTTGGTAATAATAATTATTTGATCAATAAATATACTAGATAGCAGTACATCATCAAAGACGAGCTTAGAACTAGGTTTCAAAGGTCAATAACTAATAGAAAAAAACATGAAAAGAGTCCAAAAGTATATAGAAGGCAATGTTTATTTATCATCAAACGATATATCTAGGATATGCTATATTAATCACAGATTTCTTTGTTTTATAATGAAATAAGCATTTCGGATTTATGAATCAAACTCCAAATAGGTACGCTATATTTTATTAGTATTTCAAAAAAGTTGAAAAATATGAGATACTAGATTATAAAAAATTTATTGCTATTAATAAAAGCTAGTATCTAATTTACATATCGTTACCTTATCAAAAACCTAAATCATGAATTAAATCAAAATCATAATTTTTCTAAAACCAAAAAAAAATATTAGAGGAAAACAATTTTATTTATTATATTTGATTTTAGAGGTAATTGCTTGAAACTATTGTTATTATTACAAGGAGCTAATATGTACAATATATTGTATAATATGTTTTTAAAGAGGGATATAAACATGGTGTTAATTATATAATATTTAAAAGCCTTTAACCATTAATTTTAGTGTCGAGCCTAATAAAGCAAATACTATAAAAATTATATTGAGTAAAATAGATAAGTTTTATTCCCCCCCCCGCCATACTCTTTGCATATAAACCCTTGTGATTTCAAGGGTTGTGAGCCATTAAAGGACTTTATATTGGAAAGCAATTTAACAATTTTAACCATAATAATGCAAAATTGAAAATGATAATTAAACTTCTTAAAGAGCAAGGGGTTTGGTATAAAGTTAGACAACTTCCCAAAGTTTCGAAATGTATTATACCAAATAAAGAATGTTATTAATATTATTGTCTAATAATAATTTTTTATTGATATTCAAATAGTCAATTTTAAAATATAATTTAAAGACAATTTCAAAACTAACTTCACAATATTATTTCATTAATTTTGTTTATAAAGTATATAATATATAATGCTAATTCTCAAATAAATTAATGATGACCTTATAAGTACTTTCATACTAGTATATTCGTAAATGTATATTTCGCAAAATAGCTAATTATGGGTTATTTGATATATGGCAAATGTCAATTATTCGACAAGTGTATTATTTTAATTATCATCAACATTATATTCAAATATTTTTGAATAAAAATTTGAAATTTATTATTTAATTCCATATATTTATTGAACCAATTTTATTTTTATGTTTTCATTATATTGTATTTAAAGATGAAATTTGAAATATTTTATTTTATGATATTTCATCTTTATTATTAAAATCTTTAATTTTTACATAATAAACCAATGTTTTATTATCTACTCGAATAATGAGTTCTTTTTAAACAACTAAACTTGAACAGGAATTAGGTAAAAAACTTGGCACTACCATACAAAATATTCTAAATAGAAATTATATAGTGAAGATATCATTACTTAATTATAAAAATTTCAGTTAATAAATAAATAAATAAATATTTTAAAAAGATAAATTTTAAATGAATTATCTTACTTAATACTAAAAATTAATTAAGATTTAGTTATAGTATGCATTAAATTACATATTTTATCAACTAACTATTATCCTAATATATTATTGAATACTCTCTAGTAATTAAGCTATACTATCTTAACAAAATTGAGTTATAATGTCATCCCAATTGAGAAATTGAACATTCTGCTATTACATCCAATTACGAAGCGTGATACAAATCCGATCAAAACAAAATTCTACCAATCAAAAAATAAAGCTTTACAATATTTCTTGGATTTGACTAATTCAAACCATGTCAACTGAAAATGATATAATGGGGAAATTGCTCGGCGGTAATAAAAAAGTTACCCCAGCTAAAAATTTGGATAGATACTCCAACTAAGTGTGGGCCATTGATAGAAATTTGATAGATTTCTCCTCCATACTCCATCGAATTGGTTAAAAACACATTTCGAATCTTAGGTAGTGACTGAAATCCCCCATTTTTCTCCAATGTTTTTTCTATCACGAAGCTTAGAATCGATATAAAAGTATAGTGGAGATGGATAATTGTTAAATCATTAAAAAGTTTTAACAGTTTTAACAGTTTTTAATAGTTTCAAGTTTAAGTTTTGTAATTAATCAAAATGAAATTTACTGTCTTATTCGCTTTAATCACCCCTGCCATCTCTCAATTCTGCTTTCAATCTCAGCCTGTTCAAGTTTGTGTCCAGGAGGCACAGGTCCAAATGGCTAACTGTGGAGGCAATCCACAATGTATGTGTACTGAATCTCAGCATTTGGCAACTTGCTACCAAGGATGTGCGAGTGATCCCAGCTAT
This sequence comes from Conidiobolus incongruus B7586, assembly GCA_000697335.1. NCBI lineage: Eukaryota > Fungi > Entomophthoromycota > Entomophthoromycetes > Entomophthorales > Conidiobolaceae > Conidiobolus > Conidiobolus incongruus. The sequence continues at coordinate 11,334 of JNEM01016697.1, forward strand.
TTCCAGCAAATGTCTGTTATCAACGCTCAAGCTGCTCAATATTGTGGTGGTGGCTTCGGGGCTCCTATTGGTGCATTCCCTTCAGCATTCCCTGGCTTTTGGAATAGGCCATCTTTCAATTCTGCTAATGTGAACTCTGGAATGCTCGAAGCCACAGCAACCTTGCGTACAGGTAATTTCAACTCCAGATCATATAGAAACTCTGGAAACGTATTGAAACCTGCAGCTATCATGCTTCCAATGGCAGTTATTAGTGCAATTTTATTATTTTAATCGAATATAAAATTTCAGCATAATTCCCCAAATTCATTCGCCATCATTGTTCCATCAAATAATCAAATTTCATTCTTTGCATTTTTTTGTCATATTAATTAATAAATAGTCAGTTTAATGAAAAAAAGAATTAAGATATTAAAATTATTTGTATGATAATTTGATATATTTTTAGATTTCAGGATACAATATAGAAATATATAATTAAAATTTTATTATTATAAAGACTTTTTGTGGCTAAAAATACAATATAGTTTAAATTTTTATTTCAATTTGGAAATAGATCTTAAAATGATATGATGAAACATATATATATTTCATTGAGTGCTGAGTACATTTTCCTATAATATACAAAATTCTATTGAATCCTGTTAATTTTAAAGAGATTTAGTAAAAAATCGCAACATATAATAGAGATTAATTAACATATATTATTATATTAAATCATATTTTTAAATTAATAAATATAATAAAGTTATAAAATTTTCAATTAAATTATATTAACTAAATTTTTAATTAATAAAAATCTTAAATAATATAAAATATTAAAATTTGAAAAAAAGTATTAAAATTATAAAATCATATAACTTAAATAATAATTTAATTCAATTTATTACTTTAATAGTTTACAATTCAGAATATTGATATTTGTTTTTAATAAAATTTAATAAAGAAATTTAATAGGATTAAATATACATTATATTTTATCATAAAATTTTTGGTTTATAAATGATGTAATTGCTTTTTGATACTATTATATATTTTCAATTTTGTTATTATTAAATAAAAATAAAGAGTGTTGATTTAATATTTTTATATTTGAATTTAAATCTAATACTATAGTTTAATTTTACTATGTAGATATTATAAATTGCAACTATAAATACTAATAACTAAATTGATTAATTTAATATATTATTATCTTAAATTTAAAATAATGGTAAATTTTTTAATTTCTGATTTTTCAAACATATTATTAGTTTGAAATAAATATATATATATAAATTTAATAGGAAATTATATATTTTTAATATATATATATATATATTTATAATAATTTTTTTGATTAAAAGATTAACTTTTCAAAATTGATTATTTAATTTAATTATATTTAAACCAAATAGTAATCATCAAAAGTTTTTTATTTTAGTATTGGTAAAACTTAACCATAAACCCTTTAAAATTATTTAAGATATATAAGTAGCTTTTAATAATAAAATATTATTTAAATCAACAATTTATTACTAGGTAAATTATTTTAAGATTATAAATGAAATTATCTAAAACTAGTTAAAATTTAAAAAATTAATTTTAATTATTATTTTTTTAATTATTAATAAAATAAAATAATATAATAAAAAGTATTTTTTTATTTTAGTTAGAGAATTATCTAAGCACTTTAATATTAGTTTTATAAGTATTTTATTTATATTAAAGTTTAAACTTAAATTAATAAATAAAAAAATAAAATAAATACCTTTTAATTTAACTAAAGCTTAAAAAAAGTTAGAATAGTTATTGATAAATAAAACTTACTAAAATATTATTAAAATCTTAAACTTTTACAAAAAATAATTATAATTGATAAATCTTAAATCTTTATATATAATTCTTTATTAAAATATAAATCAAGATGTTAAATTAAATTAAATTAACCTATTTTACAAATATCTTTAAATAAACATTTTGTTAATAAATAAATATTAATTATTATAATAAATTATAATGGTATATGCTACTTTTATTTAATTCTTGAAGGAAAATCAATTTATAATAAACTTTATATTGCTTTTTTAAATAAAAATTTTTTTTATTAATATTCTCAATATAATTTAAGAAAACCTATTATTTTATATAATAATTATAAAATATAAATATTTAAAGCTATAAAAAACCATATAATTAAAAATAACTAGAAAAAATAACTATATCTAGTATACTTTTTAGATTATAACCTATGTGATTATAATTACTTTAAGTAATTAAAAAACTAGCTTATAAGAAAGAAAATTTCTATAAAAAAATTTAATTAGTTTATGAAATAGCAAATTTTTATCATTAATAAAAAGAATAATTTTTTAAATATTAAATCTTTATTAAAAATATAACAAAAAGTTAATAATAATAAAAGAAACTATGAAGTTTATATTATATATCATATATTTAAATATTTAT
>JNEM01016699.1:0-10675 GCA_000697335.1 Conidiobolus incongruus B7586
TTTTTTTTAAAAAATTGAAATTTTATACTTTATGAATTAATTTATTTATTAATAGGAATTTTTTTCTTATAAGCATATTTTTTAATTATTTAAAATATTTATAATCACTTAAGTTATGATTTAGTTGATATATCAAATATAATAACTTTTTTTGATTTTTTTATAAAAAAATCTTTTTATATTTTAGCTTTATATATTTTATTATTATTATATAAAATAATAAATATTTTTATTATAAAAATATCAATTAAAAACTATATTATTTAAAAAAACAATATAACTCATATTAATTAATTTACTTATAATAGTTAAATAAAAAATTATATACCATTATAAATCATGTTAATAATTAAGCTTTATTTATTAATAAGATAATTTTTTTATTGAAATTTATAAAGAGGATTATTTTAACTTAATTTAATATTAAATTTTAATTTTAATTAAAAGATTATATAATGAAATTAAAAACTTATTAATTATATTAATTATTCTAAAATCTCTTATTTTTATATATTTTTTAATAAGTTTTACTTAAATAAACCTTCTATAGTTTATTTAAGCTTTTATTATAAATTATAAGATATTCATATTTTATTTTTCAAAATTAACTTAAATTTGAATCATAAAATAAAATATACTTAAAAAATTCTTTTACTAAAATAAAACAATATTCTTTATATAACTATTTATTTTATTTATAAGTAAAAAATAATAATACAAAATAGTCTTTTATATTTATATAGTTTTTAAATAATATTTCTTTTAGATTTAAAATAACAAATATAATATTTAATGGTAGCTTTAAATAAAATGTTATATTATCTTTATAATTTATTAATAAATTTTTAATAGTTTTAAAGGATTTTATAGTTAATTTTTAATAATACAAATAAAAAACTTTTGATCATCTATATCTAGTTTAAATATGGTTAAATTTAACTTTAAATTTTTAAACTATAATTTTCTATTGAAATATATATATATATTGCTTTAAAATATCAAATTTCTTATATATTTTATATTTAATTTTTAAATCTAATAAACTATTTGCAATTACTTTCTTTCCAAATTATTAATAATAATAATAATAATAATAATATTTATTGATTTAATTCTTAATTAGCCAAAATCAAGTAATAAATATTAGTTTATTTCTAATATATATATAAATAAGAGTTATAATAAAATTATAAATAATTAAAAATAGAATGAATTTATTTACAAAACATTCCCATAATTAAAAATAATTCCAATATTGGCAACTCATTAGATATCACCTTAAATATTGATAATCTAATCATACTGTACTTAATTATAGTGATCGAATAATCAATATATATATACAACTCTGTAATTGAGTAAGAATACAATAAAATCTATTAGCCAGAGATTATAAATATCAAAGGAACAAGTGTAATTCAGTTAATTAATCCAATATCGATTAAAATATTCAATATACTTTTTTACTGTATTCAAATGCCAATTAGCTGATAAAAATATTATTGTTATTATTAAATAATAATTACCCAAATGAAATTATAGATATTTAATTGATAAAAATTATCATTAAATTAATCAGAAAATAGCATGTAAAACTAACTAACATAGTCTCAAACATACTACTAAATGATCTACTGGAGAGTGTGTATGGCAATTAGGATGTTGACCAAATCAGTAAATTTCTCTTTTGATAGATCGACGGAAATGATAAAAAAGATACGATATCTGAAAATTTGAAATCTTAATGATTGATATGTTTAAAAATATCATTTTAATTCCTTATCAGGAACAGATAGAAAATGGTTGTTAATCTCTAATGTAGGGGGAATTGATAGCTTGGTACTGTCGCATCCTGTTCCTTCGGATAAACAAGATTAAGGAACCAGTCCCGTGAATCATCACAAGGACACACATTGCACAGCCACATCCCTGCAAACTCTTAAAATACCTTTAAATATACCAGTAGCTTCTATCATGGAAGCTTGATTTTGGTTCATATTCAAAATTCACAACTCTAATACCAACTATCCTCTCCCATATCTAACACTTCCAAACGTAACCCCTCTGCCTTGGTGTTACTTAAATCACCCACCAATTTATCACTAGTTATACCATACTACTCACTTATCTGAATAATAAAATCTATTCTGCTACAATTTCTTTTCTTATTTAGCTTTACTCACTATTACATAATTTTATTATATGTCTCTCATTCGTTCTAATCTCCCCAATTTACAGTTAATCCCATATGATGAACCCAATCGGACGGCCATTGCGACCCAACTGGTCCTCATGGCCCCTAGAGTTGTAGATCACATAGTCACTTATATCTCCGACCATCATGGCGAAATATTAGAGCTGGCATTGATACCCCTAGCTAATCTCGTTACAGGTACCTTAAATTTAATTCTTGATTCTAAAATTAATTAAATAAAAAATAAGCAAAACTGATTAATATGGTATCAGTGGAAAATTACTTGAACATCCAAAATATAAAAAATGAATATAGTTTTTCAACAAAATTAAATGATTTTCTCAAATATAATTGTTCTAATGAGTTTAGTAAAATATGAATTTTCGAGGTAAGCAATTTTTAAATTAAATAAATTGTATATAAATTCAGGAATAGATATCTAGTTTTGTCGATATAAGCAGGATGAATGCTACTAGCAATGAATTCACCACTTTGATACCATTTATTGGAATGAATATAATCATAATTTAAATAATTTAAATTTCTAAACATTAATCATAATATATAAATTTTTTGATAAAATTTAAATATATTCATTTTTATTCTATAAATGGATTTGTGCCATGATTTGGATATATATTTGTTTTAATGATGAAGAAAGTTGATTATTGAATATTAAAAATTATATTTAAATTGAGAATAAATCATTAAATTTTTCATAATTATATTATTTCAACAGATAATATAATTTAGGATAATATTCCAATAATTGTATTGAATGAAAATTTATTATATTTTATATTTATAGAAAATGAAAGGATTAAATAGAAATTAATTAAACGATTATATGATAGAATTGTTGAATATGTAAAAAATTGGATATATAATAAATGTATTATCTGATTTAAGAGATTAAAAAAGTGATATAGAACTAGATATAAAGTGTTTAAAAAATGATATCGCCTTTAGTGGAAAAAATTAAAAATTAGTAATTAACAGATTAAAGTATAATTTGAAATAAGACTAAATAAGACGTTTTGGCGCAATGGTAGCGCGTCCGCCTCCAGAGCGGAAGGCTGGGAGTTCGAGTCTCTCAAGCGTCATATGATATTTATCCCAGTTTGATTTTTTTATTCGTATAATTAAATTTTTGAATTTAATTATTATATTTCTTTCTTCTTCAATCTTACTCACTCTATCATCAATATAATGTTTGAAAATATTACTATTTATTTTTATTAACATTTTTTAATTGATTCACATTCTCAATAACATCACTTAAAAATATTTGTAACTTTTTTATCAACTTTTTAGAAATAATCAAATTATCCATATAATTCAATAATGTAATATTTCTATAAATATATATTTTACTCTCATAATTTTTAAAATATTATAATATTTACGATTAATCAATTCAAAATATGTTTCAATTTTATAAATTTTTATTATTTCTCATTATAGCTCAAATTATATTAATTTTCCATATTATATAACCTTTTGAAAAGATAATTAATATATTATATTCTTAGAGTAAAATATACTCAAAAATGTGTTTTATTGATATATAGTTAGATTAAAAATATGATTTAAAAAACGATGATAAAAATATTATATTAAAATAAGATTACAGCTAAATTCCTATATCAAAATTTATATTAGAATAAGTGCAATAGTAATATTTTAAAAATGAATAGCTGTAGTAAATCAAAATATAAACTTGAATATATATCAATGCTTTGTGAGGTTAGATAAAGAAAAAAAGAATAATGTGGCGGTAATTGAAAAATAGAGTAGATAAAAGAAAAAAAATATAGTTGATAAAACCAAAAAAGAAAATGGAAAAATTTCAGAATATTTAAAGATAAGATAAAATAATAAAAAGAAAAAAAAAGGATTGAAAAATTAAATAAGTATCACCTTATATAAATAAAATAAAATTATGATATTGTATATCATGGCAATGTGGCCGAGTTGGTCTAAGGCGCCGCACTCAAGTTGCGGTCTCGTAAGAGGCATGAGTTCGAATCTCATCGTTGTCATTTTTTCAAATTATAAAACCAATTCAATATTTTAATAATTAATAGATTTTATTTTTTTTAACAAAAATTTTTTATTCGATTAAATTTCGATTGCTCCAAAGACAACGCAGATCCCATTAACCCTATTTACTAAATTTGATTTATTTCAACGCTAATTCAACACAAATAATTAAAATAAAAATATTAAATAATACAAAGTAATCAATCTTTTCATCTTTGATACTAACTTCGACAATCACACATCATTAGCATTATTGAAGCCTATAAATACTCCTTTAATATTAGTAAATAATCATAAATAAATTTTATTCAATGAAATTTATGTCAGCAGTTTTATTATTACTACATTCAAAATGGATATTGAGTGACTCAAAATCCTTCGAATTGAAGCTGAGTTCTACATACTCTGGCAGTATTAAATCGGGTACAGATACCTATTTCAAAGTAGTAACTAATAATAATAACGCTTTTCAATCGCTGAATATTCCGAACAACCTGCTTTACGTATCTTTAACCTTGTGTTCGCCAGTAGAAAATGACGCCCCAGACCTTAATATTTACTACTCAACCACAGAAAGTACTCCAGGTCCCAATAAAGGCGAGAAGTTAAATAATAATTTCACGGCAGAGAATTATCCATTTTGGAAGACCTCTACTCATAATTTTCCAAAGGGGATAATATTAACAACGATTCCAATGAAACCAAGGAGTTCGGATATTAATCTTTATTTAGGAGTGAGTGCAAGTGGAAATAATATTGAATACAAATTTCAATTAGCTGTGAATACTGCTAATTTTTATCATTACTATTCTCCTTCGAACGGTCTTGTATTACTCGATACTGATGATGTATCTGCAAGTTTCTCAGTGCTTAATCCTTCTCAGAAGTTTGACAGCAATGCTCAGACATTGTACTACCGATCCGTTGGAAATAATAATCTATACACCACATGTAGTCTTCAATCCAATAACCAAACAGCATCCTCACAATCCGAGTCCAGCAAAATAAAAATGGGAGGCAAATTGCCAGAACAATTCATGGGTACTGAAGCATTTATATCAGATCTTAACCGTGATACGTCTTACGAAGCACTTTTGATCACAAATAATCCATCCGGATCTACAACGTTCAATGTACCTGTTCCCTTTAAAACCACTAAATATTCGGACTGCAAGCTCATGAATCAGCTCAAATTTTGTGATATGGTCTCTTATTCAGTTCCTCTGCCAAACAAATTCATTCATAAGGATAATAATTCAATGAAAGTAGATTTAGAAGAAGTTAAAAAGGCCTATGACGAATATGCTAGTGGTATGTTTGAGAAGTTTAAAGATTTAATCACCCAGTACGATTGTGAAGCTCACGTGTATTCCCCTGTTCGCAACTGTAAAGATTGTGAAAAGGCTTATAAGGATTGGCTCTGCGCAATGACTTTCCCCAGATGCGCTGATGAGTCACACGTCAATGAACTCCATGGATTGACTGCGGAACGCCACACCCATGACAAAACAAAAGAATATCTACCAGATGATCTTAGAGAAGTAAATCCATATCACGAAATCAAACCCTGTATTGATCTCTGTTATTATGTGGTACAAAGCTGTCCTGTTGCATTTGATTTTACATGTCCTGAGGCGAAGAGTACCTTAAATTATACTTATTCTCAAGGAACCATGGAATTTACTAATATTACAATGTGGCAATCTATGGGAGAGAGTATGGGAGGACTTCCCTTCGGTTGCAATAATATGATGCGATCGGTTAGCTCTAACGGTTTCACACATATTTCTCAATATTCTTTACTAATTAGTTTAATATTTGTTACTTTGACAATTTTTACATCATATGCATAATATCATTCTTAAATAAAATACATTTATGAATTTTGTTTATTAAATATTTCATTTATAATTTATTTGATAGTAATTTTGATTGTGAATATTAAATCAAAACACTTGATCTTTGACTCATTTACCAATAGCTAAGCTCGAAGTGAATTCAGGACTCTTAATCGCTACTAAGTTGATCATATTCTTCAGCCCAATTTCACCTTTGTTCCTCATTACAAAATATTGATACCTACCTGAAGGGTTAGTTAGCTTTGGTCCATTATCTAGACTTGTCTAAAGATTTCATGTACTTGGAACTTGTTTCATAGAACTTGTCCAGGTCCTGTTCATTGACTGAATAGTCATTTGCATGGTTAGCAACTGCGAGATCTGGGCCAAATTTAACTTTGTTATCCAGATCCAAAGTCAGATGGATTCCGAGTGAAGTTAAGTCAACATCAAGGACAGGATATATAAGACGCTGAGTCAGTGGTTGGATGCTTGAATATTTGAAGTACGGCCCTTTGGAGTACTACTTAAATTGTAGCAAATTGTGCCTTTTTCTATCATCTTCACTCATCAAGTTATTGAATATTAGGTTCGCTATTTTGTCAGCATGTAATCCTGTACAGTTGATGATAGACTCAGTCTCAATCCAGTATTTAAGGTCTTGATTTAAAGGATCTCTGACTTGAATTAAATATGAATTTTTTTCATTTCCAAATTGAATGTCAATAACCTCGCTATTTAAACTGATATCTGCGCTTTCACTTTCATTAATTAAATATTCCAGTTGATTGATATAGTCTACTGAGTTTATGATGCCTTTACATGGCGAATTCAAAGCTGCAGTACAACAAACATTTGGCTCCAAAGTACTAAGCTGACTGATTGTGACAAATTCTAAGGGAATGCCCAAATCATCTCCTTTAACCTTGAGATTATTCAAATAACCCAATTGATCTTTCTGATCTTGCGCTACAACCCATTTCTCCGACTGTTTGTAGGACGCTTGATGAGTCTTGCAAAGCTCGTATAATAAATGCTTCTTTTCAATACAAACTTTGGATTTCAAACTGGTCTTGAAATAGTAAAAATCACCATAAATCATCTCACTCTTTCTTAAAGTCAATCCAAATTAATTGGATCATTGTAAAATTTGGAATTTTTATCTTATTACATTGTCTCCTGACCCAAAGCAAAAGCACCGTTCTTTTCTAGCAAAATGGTACTCTTGGATTGATTGGAAGGAGAGGAATTATTTGATAGTACAAGTCCTACAACAGCACCTCCAATAACAATATGATCAGATTTGACATCAGCTTGAGACACCAAGCTGAAATAGAATTTGGAGTGATGAAGTGGATTAGAAGTTCTGATTAGTGTTGATAGTGACAAATATATTGATGGTGGATGGAACATTGGTTGGGTGATTTGAATGATTTATTTTGAATTGAATTGATGATTTCAATTAGTAAGTGGTTTTATCCAAATTCTATTGGATAACTGGTTAATTGGTGGATTTTTTAAATTGATTAAGTTCTGAGGGTGACATGTTATTTGTTGTGACAAATATTTATCGAAAAATGATTATATCGAATTTTTTTTTGCTATTTACCCTCATATAAGCTATAACAACTCTAATTGAAATAATATAAAATTGTATCATGATATTCTCCTTTATTGGGATAGAAATCTGATTTGTTAGTTTCAAATAATTTATTTAAGGTATCTGCTAATCAATATTGAGAATTAGAAAAAAAATAAATTTATTAAACAATGAAAAAACACATGACATATTTTGATGTAAAGTTCTTTGAAAAAGTTATTAAGTTTTCAACTAGTGATTCATTTTGTCACTAAAATCGAATAAATAAAAGCGGTTAATTAGTAATATGCTCGTTAAAATGAATATAGGAGAAAATATGAAAGTATTTAGGCAATGGAACAACAACCACTAGGTTGTTCGTTGAGAGGATTTTTCTTAGCTTGAGCTCCCCAAATTGATGGTATTAAAGGGTCAACAGTAGTTGTACAAAACTTGATTAGTCTAAACAAAATAATGAGCAAACATAACAAAATGCGTGAATTTATCCTTACGATTGACTGGCCTCTGAAACTGTAACTCTAGGTAAATTCAACTGTTGTCTCAATCTGTCATTCTGCTCGTTAAGCTTGCGTAATCTGTGCTCAGTAACGGCATTCATTTTGATATTTTATTAATTATAAAAGAAAATAAATTGAAAAGGGGATGAAAGACTAATTTTACATTTATCAAAAAACCAATATTTACTGAATTGAATTATTTGTTAAACAATTGAAACATTTTATTCCATGTTGGTTCACTCAATACCGCAATTTCATTTTAAAATTAAAATTTATTCTCTTATCCTTTCCTTGCATTTCATCTAAATTACTGTATAACTATTGTTTTGTATAATATACACTTATATATACATGGATGTTAACATAGCAAATCTTAATATTAATGTATTATATTTAATTATACTTATCGTTTATTAACTAAAAATGGTATTTCTCAGAAGATATATTATTTTGTACAAAATATTCTCATCAATTTTACTTTAAAAATATGATTTAACAATTTTTCAATTGCATATTGGTAAAATATTCTATCATTCCTGTCAAATAGCCATACTATTATATCATACAAACATCTCTTAATATTTTGAATATTAAATTAGGTCATTTTTTGAAGTCAAATAGTGAAAACGTTTTTCAAATTATAGCTTCCTGAAATTGAAACTAGTTTAAAACACTGTTTCGCTTATAATTAAACTTGTCTAAAGTTGATTAAATTTGATCATAATTGTCTAAATCCTGTAAGGAGTCCAGCAACCCAAAGGTGGTAAGCTCCAACACCAATCCTTGAAATCTGGCTTGATTGACTATTAGATATTTAAGGAGTATGTTTCTAGTAATATTGATGACTTGATCCATCTCTATAAGATATTGATGATATTTAAATGCCTTGTTTTATTTATGTCATATATGCATATTTTCACAAATATCACATTTTTTATTTGTATAATGCTTGTCATAAATGATTACTTTATTCAAAAAATATTTTCTTGTTTTGCTGAGTAAGCTTTATTTAAATCTCTAATAGAACTACTTTACTATTACCCTCATATTTTTCTTAGTGCATCTGTTAATTATTTTGATAATTTTCCAAGCCTCAAAGTTAGAAAAAAAAGATTAAATAATTTTTATAGTCAAATTAATAAGTTTCTTGCATAATTTATTAATATTGTTTTTTATTTTTTAATTTTTTTAATTTTTTTATATCTAATTTATTTTTGATACTATTGTTTTTACCTTATTATATATATATAAAATGATAATTTATTAATAAAAAGTCTTTTTCATTATATAGTAAATAAACCAAAAGCATTGAATTTTAAAGAAAAAATATATTCTTATATTATAAGCTATAGTTTCTAAATATTATTCTTCATATTATCTTAAACATCATTTATAAATTTTAATTGCATATATTTAATAATAATATTCACCATATTTTTTCAGATTAATAATTTTAATTTTAGTTTTCTAATAATATTTGATTTGTTTAAATTAACTATTTTTGAAAATAATTATAGCAAAAAGTTAATATTTATAATATTGTAAAGTAATAATATAATAGCTAATTTATATTCATTATATTAGATATTTTCTAAGTTATTAAATATAATTTATTTTATTAAGATTTGATTTGTTAATTTAATTTATTATTTTTTAATTATTTAAAACTATAATATTATATATATATTTATAATTACTTTTGACCAAATATATATAATATATCAAAAATATAATAAACTTAGGACTTTTTATTTATTTTCCTTATAATTATATAATTTAGTTATTTTATTTAAATCATTTATCAGATTTAATTTTATTATTTAATAGATAAATATTTGATTTTTTGTCCTTTTAATACTAAACACATAATTTTAATAAACTGGTAATATAGTTTATTATTTATGAGTGATATATTTTAAAGAAATTTTTCTTAATATTGAAATTAATTTTATATATTAAAAATCAATCAATTGATTTCTTAAATAATATAATAAATTATCACTAATAATTGAATTATTATTAAAAAATTTATATTGATATATTTAATAAATAAGATATCTATTTTTAGCTAACTTATATATTTTTACCCTTTTGAAAGATTTATTCTTAATTTAAAATAACTCTATTTGTAATTTTTTTAATTTAAAAAAATAAAAATCTTTGGCTTTAATCTTTTTTAAGCTATATTATTTAATATATTTTTATTTTTTAAATAATATTTAATTTGAAATTCTATATTAATTAAAATTAATAAAAATTTATAAGTTATTTAATATAATATTATTTATTAATATTTAATTTAATACTATTAACTCTATATTAAATTTTTATTAATTAAATAATAAGATATATTTAACAAAATTAAAACTTTTTCGATTATCATTATTTTATAGGTGAATACTTTAAATACTCCTTTTTATATATAATTAAAGAATAATTAAAACTAATCCTTTGTTATATATCATTTTTTCATCATTTTATATAAATATAAATATATTAAATA
>JNEM01016705.1:0-37948 GCA_000697335.1 Conidiobolus incongruus B7586
ATATATTTTGAATGATTTTTTATAAATAAGTTATATAGAAAAAAAATATTTTCGAACTTTATATATATATATATTTAATTTTAATTATTTTTTTATTAAAAATATTTTGATTTTATAATCTATAATTAAACTTAATCATGTTTAAATTAGATTATGATTATTAAAAGGCTTTTATTTTTGTATTTTTAAAAATTAATCATTAATCCTTTAAAATCATCTAAAATTTGCAAATAGCTTATAAAGATGATGTTTTATCTAAAACTACTATATATTGCTAGATTTGTGATTTTAAAGCTAAATAGGACATTATTTAAAATTTACCAAAATCTAAAAAATTAATTTCTATTGTTATTTTTTTTTAATAAAATAAAAAAATTTATTAAAAAATACCCTTTTATTTTTATTAAAGAAAAATTAAAATAATTGAATATTAATTATTTAAGGATATTATATATACTTAAGTTTAAATTTAAATTAATTAATAAAAATCTAAAATAAATACCTTATAATTAAATAAAAGCTTAAAAAAACTAGAGTAGTTATATACTAACCTATAAAAATAAGTCATAAAATCAAAAACACTTATATTTTTATTAATAAAATAATTAATATTTAATAAAATAAACTTAAATTTAAGAATTTAAAACTATTATATTTATTAATAATATATATCATTAAATGATGATATTTAGTTATTAATTGGTTAAAATATAAACTCTTAAATTTTACCTAAGATAAGTTATAAATTTGTAGGTTTTTATTGATAAAAAAAATTAAAACCTAGTATATCTATTTTTAGCTTTTCTAACTTCTTTAAGTTTATATGGTATAGAATAAATTAACTTCTTATATTAAGAAAAATTAATCTTGTTTTATATTTCTTAAATATATTCTTAAAGTTGATTTAAATTTTTAATTAAGGGGAAAACTTTAATAACTTTATTTAATTAATTTTAAAGGTATTTAATTAAGTTAAAGTTAAGAGATTAAAAAAGCCACTTTATAACTATTATCCTGTTATTTTTAAGCTATTTGATAGTAGAAGTAATAATATAATAAAAGGTATTATCTTATTAGAAAATAATATTAAATTTGTTTAACTTATATTATTCAATGGTTTTTTTCAATTTAATATTTAAAATACTTTAGTACATTTTAATATTAATTCCCCTATTAACTTTATAAAGATACTTTATATTTAAAGATAATATATATCCTTAAATAATAATTAACCCATCATTATATTTTTATGTAAAATTAACATAATGGTTATAAAGTAGTTTTGTATTTTTTCTAAAGCATTTAGCTTTTTTATTTAGATTTACTAAGATATATTTTTGTTTCATTAAACTAAATAACCCTATTTTAATTACTTTTGGTTTAATATTAATGATGATATTTAAACTCCCACTGAACTTTATAATTGGATTTTTTTAGTTGGGGGTACTTTTTCTTAAAATATAAGTGGTATTTATGCTAATATAAAACACATATAATAATATTAATATTAACTAATATTCTTGTATAGTCTTATAGTTCTTATTATATTTCTACAATAATATTATATTTATTTATATTAATTAACTTATAAATATACTTCTTATTATATTCATTTATAGTTTTAATGTACTTAAGTTTAAGTTTAAATGTATTTTTATTGCTATTCTTAATAACTATAACTATCATAAATTAACTAACACTAGTAATTCTAATAATATTATAAGTTAATTTACTTTTTTTATAAAGTTAATTAATATATAAATAGATTTTTTTAGACAAGGATTTAAGTATAATAATATTAATAAAAAGAATTTAATATATCTATAAAATATTAAATAAATTAATAACAAAGAAAGAAAAAAAATATAGTTGTATATTGTTAAATATATCCCTTTATCTCAAAAACCAGTAAATTTATAACTTACCTTGGTTAAATATTAAAGGTTAATATTTTTGCTAATAATTTACTAAATATATCTAAATATATCTAAATATATTTATTTATTATTAAATAATATATTTTAATTATATATTATAGTTTTAAATAATCTAATATATATAATTATTTTAGTTATTAATTAAAATATATATATTTTTGATTTTATGACTCACTTTTGTAGGTTAGTATATATATATATATATATATTATAAACTATAAATAAAAAATATTTTTTTAATAATATAATCTAATTTAAAATAATATAATTAAAAATAAAATTTATATTAATTATATATATTTTAATATATATCTTTATTAAATAAATGATTTAAATATTATTAATATTTTATTAAAATAGATTAATATATCAATATCTCTAGAAAAATACTGATTTACTATATTATAATCAATTAAGTTAATCTTCCAGGATTGATATTGTGGTTTACTTCCCAGAGGCTTTTATACTCTATACAAGGCTTAGATGATAATAATCAAATTTAATCAACTTTTAATAAGCTTTATTATAGGAAATAAAAAACAAAATCCTAATTTTAATGTTATAATTATTAATAAATTTAGGTATTATTCAATTATATTATTTCAACAAATATATTAAAATAACTGTAAATTTCAGTTACCAAAATTATAAGGTTAAAGTTTTATGAGCTCATAAATGCATATTAAATACTTAACAGATTACTTAATTCTATAAAAAAGATAAAGTGAATCATTAAGCTTATTCTTAAAATGATGTAATATTTATTGCATAAAATAGAATATAATATAATTAAAAGTTTTAATTACAAAATAAATTTAATTTTCTATATAAGAATAGAAAAATTTGATAATTAGGTATACTTTTGTAACAAAAATAAATATAATAGTGTAATATTTTTGAAGTTTTTAATATATATTTTTCGGCCAATATCTAATTGGTGAGGTAATGTTATATAAAAATTCAAATAAACGTCATTATTTGTTTTTAATTTGTTCCAAATTTTTATTTAATTGTAGAACCAAAAAATTCTGATTGAATTATCTATTTAATTAAAAGTCTAAAGAAAAAATACAAAAATAATTGTATGATATATTCAATATAATTATTGAATTCAATTACAATTTTACTATTCTACTTTTTTAAATTATTTTAAAAAACATATTAGACAGTTAATAGGGATAAATGATAAAAATACTGGTTTTATGTTCAATAACTTATAGTACCTTAAATACAATAAATTAGGAACGGCGATATTTTAAATGGGTGAATAAGGTTTAATTTTATGTAAATTTGATTAAGAACCAAAAATTTCAACATTCAATTGTACTTATGTTATAATATAACTAATTGCTAAATTGACCAAATGTAAAATGTAACTGAAATTTTCTATATATATATATATTCATACGTATATATTAATTTAAACCGATCTTTAAATCTCATTCAATTTGAATAAAAAAAATGCCATTAATAATCATAAAAGTTGTATATTCACTTATAATTATATCATAAAATTAATTATTTTAAAGACCAAATATTCGACATCTAGGATATATAATTCTTGTTTTTATCAAGTTCTATTTTATTAACAATACAGTTAATCAGATAAAGGAAATTTAATCATTTTGACTCACATAAAGCCATAAATATAATTAAATTATTATCCCAGTAAAATATTAAAGGATAAATTGTGTTGAAAAAATGTTGAAAAAGTATATAATTCATCCGTGTTTCATGAATTTAAGAGTTTAATAATACCTATAGTGTATTATGACTTATATTTATTTTAGATCAGTTTAATATTGATACAATATATCACATTAATAAAATATTAAAACATGTAAAATCCACCATTTGATTTAGAAATAAAATATTAATATTTTATCCAATTAAAAAATCCAAATTCACAACTCAAATTGGGCTTAATTGTGAATTTAGGTTAGGTATAAATAAGAATAAAATTTCTCTTGATCAACGATTACTAACTTTGACCATAGAATTAAGAGTATATCATAATTTATTTAATATACTTCAAAAAGTTCCAATAATACCAAATATTATTTAAATATATATACATATATATTATATACATACTTGAATATTGAATAAACTGTACAATGGGTGGTATTGAAGGTAAAAAAGGTAAAGAATCTCACTTAGCTCGTTTCTTTGGCTCTGCTACTTCTGGTGTTTTGGAACTCTTGGGTTTCCACCCCGTTGATACCGTTGCCAAAAGACTTATGAGTAACACTCAACCTGTAAGTTAATTTATATTATTTTAGATTCAAAACCATTGATCATTTCCTTCCCCACTTTAGATTTTCGCTCCTGGAGCTCCTACTTCTGCTGGTTTGGCCAACTTGAACAAAGTTATTTTCAAGGTATTTTAAAAGATCTCAAAATTTGTTTTTAATATATTAAATTATTGTATTTTAGGATGCTGCTGATAAGGGTTTCGTCAGAAAGTACGCTTCTTTATTCCCTGGTTTGGGCTATGCCGCTGGTTACAAAGTTCTTCAACGTGTCTACAAGTTTGGCGGTCAACCCTACGTCAAGGATTATTTAGAAACCAACCATCGTAGCTTCTTCACCACCACTTTTGGTGATAAGACTGGTAAAACCGTTATGCATGCTACTGCTGGAAGGTAAAAATTGACATAATATCTCGCATTTAACGAAATTTCTAATATATTATTTGAAATTTTAGTTTGGTTGGTATTGGTGAAGTTGCTTTATTGCCCTTGGATGTTTTAAAGATTAAGCGTCAAACTAACCCTGAAGCTTTCCGCAACCGTGGTTTCTTGGCCATTGTTAAGGATGAAGGTTTAGGTCTTTATCGGTAAGAATCTATTGAAATCGAATTAATTTTAATATGGCTAACAATGAAATGAATAGTGGTGGTGTCTGGACCGCTGCCCGTAACGCTCCTGGTTCCTTCGCCTTATTCGGTGGTGCTGCCTTCGTCAAGGAATACATCTTTGATCTCAAGGACTACTCCAAGGCCACTTTCTTCCAAAACTTCTGCTCTTCCATCGGTGGTGCTGTCGCCTCCATTACTGTTGCCGCTCCCTTAGATGTCGTCAAGACCAGAATCCAAAACCGTAACTTTGACAACCCTGAATCTGGTGTCAGCATCGTCAGAAACATGATCCGTCAAGAAGGTTTCAGAGCTTTCTTTAAGGGATTGACTCCCAAGATCTTAGTAGTTGGACCTAAATTGATTTTCTCATTCACAATTGCCCAACAAACCATCCCTCTCTTCCACAACTTTTTCGAAAAGAGCGGAATCACACATGCAGGAACTGCTTAATAAGTTAACATAATTTATGTTTTAAATAAGATTATCATTTTAATATTTAATAATAATATTTACCAATTTTTAGATATTTTATTTACTAATCTTATAACTATTTTATTATTTTAATTTGAAATTTACTTAGTTTTTAGCTTTTAAATTTGAAATATTATTCATTTCCATATTTGAATGCTTTATTTTTTTTATATCTCAGCCATATTAATCAGGTCAATTTCTACTAAGTTCATTTATTTTAATTTTAATATTATATCTTGATCATCTAATCATTATCTCTAATAAATCCTTGATAATTAATCAATCCGATAAATTCCGACCATCATTTTATATCCATGAGAAAAAAATAAATTTAAATTTATCCATTCAGAAAATTTTTCAGCTAAATTTTCTCAAAATTTAAAATATTATAAAATAATTCTATTTATGAATATTTATATGAATTATTTAGAAAAAAAAATAAAACAATAGAAATTGTATTATAATTTAAAAATTTTAAAATATATTTATTATGAAAACATATTAGATTTTAACATATAAATTAATGAATTCAATTTAATTATATAATTTGTATCATATTGTCTCTTTAATCTATTAAAATCTTTGATCATTTAAAGAGTTTGAATAATTACTTAATTAGGGAAATAAATATTTTAATAATGATTGATTGTTATAATACTATTAACACATGTTAATAATACAAAATTTAGTCTTGTTAGCCAAGATAATTATATATGTTATATTATATATTGTTAAAACATACATTGATAATATATAAATCAAAATTTTAATTAGCTATTGGTTTTATTTTTCAAGTTTCTATTAAATTTAAAAATAGTAATTAATGTTAGTATATTTGCACTTGTTAAATAGTATAATATTTTATGATTATATTTCTCACAAATTTATCTATCAAAGTATATTGACTTGATACTTTGGTAATTTTAATTGCGCTATATTTGAAAATTATTGATGATTTGAAATCGTTAATATAGCAAATTGATATAAACTTATTATCATTTTAAAAGTACACTTATTATTTTTATTGTATATATATATATAACAGTATTATGACTCTATTTAAAATTATTCTTACGAATTAATTGATTACATCAATTCTTTCGCATTGAGCAGAACAAATAGTTATGTATAACAAAATTTGAATGTTTTGGATATATTTTTTTATTACAATTAATCATTATAAATATTCGTTTCAGTTAACTATGAACAATATATTTGTTCAATATAAATATGATTCATATTCAATTAAGCTATCTCATGAACAATTATATTTTTCATTGATAGATATATGTTATATAGGTAATTCAAATCAATATATAAACAAATGATTAAAAAAATTAATATTAAAAATTAAGTGTTAAAATTTAGTGAATTTATTCTAAATTTAGTCATAATTTCAAAATTTTTAGTCAAAATTATGTAAATAAAATGAATTATGAATAGATAATAAATCATAAGCATAATAACTCAATCTTATTATTATAATATATATTGAAGAAGAAATAATATGAAATATTTCAATAAATTTAAGAAATCAGCTGTCAGGAACCAACCTTAATACAAAACTATAAAATACTAAATTGAGGTAAAATAATTGATAATTCTTATTTAATAAATATATGTATATAATATAATCTTTTTTGCAAAATATTTTAAACATCAAATATAACATTAAATCTTAATATGATTTAATTATTTTAAATTGATATCTCACAAAATAATTTCTACCAAATCCCAAAAGTGATGTGACACTCACACCTTAAATTGAATGATATATATTATGTTAAAATTTATAAAAATTGATTAATACTAATATTTAAAAATATTTAATTAATCCCAATTTTAATAATCTATATTTTATTTAACAAATTTCGATTGTAATACATCAATATTCAATTTTTATATTCAAAATTTAATTCTTCAAATTCAAGGTTCATAATCTACTGATATAAATTTTAATTATCTATAAATATATTTAACATATCTAATATTTGATCTTAATCAGGTAATGTATATAAATTTAAACTGTTATGTTTAATTCAGTTCAGAGTGTTAATAATGTATTTCATGTATATTTGATATGAGATATAAAGACACAACTTATATTATTAATAAAAATAAATAAATAATTTCTGATTTATTATAATATAAGACAAAATTATAAAATAAGAGATTATAAAGCAATTAAAATTAGTATTAAGTAGTGGTTATCTAGCCACAAATAAGTAATTAAAGGTTGAGCTTATAATGAGTTAGTAACTGTAGATGATTTTTTCATATATTTGTTGGTTACAAATTAGATAGCTTGATGACAATACCTTTTACTATTGGGCTGATAATATAATCATGTAATGAAATAGATAAAGCTATTTGATAGTTCTGGCCAAATGCGATACCTTGTAATTAAATAAGGATATCATATTATACGACCAATTATCATGGAATATGGTTGTTTGGATGCCTTATTTGATATCAACACACTTAAGAAGTTATTAACAATTATTTCGTGAACATATATCCATATGTTCATGGATAAATCATTTTTATTAATTCTGTCAAAAATTATACTCTCTTTTGTATATATAATTAAATATACTCTTGGCTAATGCATCTCTAGTATATAATATAACATTACGCGATTATACACCTAAATCGTCATAAAACAGTTTAAATATTTATATATCAATTTTAAAAATTATCAAACTTTAAATATTATCAAAATCCAAAATGTTTATTTGAAATAAGAATGTTCAAATTTGATTATAGTAAAATATACTAACCAATATATTGTTGAATCTTATCTATCAGTCTTTCATTTTTATATGAATTGAATAACAAAAATTTATATTAAATTTGCAATTTTATTTTATTTAGATATACAAAAATGAAGATGATTATAGTAAACGTGCAAATTGTAAATATAAGGAAAATTAATATTTAGCAGGCTGAACGTCTGCTAAATCTTGAAATCCGTAAGAAGCTTTGGAGTGTCTCATTACATAGAAGTAATTACGATATCTCATATAGCAGAAAGCGCCAAATGTGATAGATATGATGATGAAAAATGGAACCCACCAAGCTAAGGTGCTTCCAATGAGCCGAATACCTATGATTACATTTAAAATCCCCAATATATATAGGAATCGACCGAAATAATGGTGGAGTTTATCATACCAAGGAGTTTTAATGCGTTTGGGGTCCCATAGACGATCAATCACAATGCCCAGCACCATTTGAAGACTCATTCCAACTATCACTGCAAAACCAATCCAACCATGCAATCCAAAATCAATTAGGAAACGTTTAGGGCGTCCTAACAAAATTAAGCAAAAACCAGTAATCATTAGTGCTAAAACAAGTACAAAGACTGCAATATGGATTCTGAACCACCAAACTCCCAGAGTCTTTTTACAGTACTTGGCTATAAATATGCCTATTGGAGGAAGTACAATCCATGCAAGGAACATGCAGATTCCGTGATATATAGCAATAGAAATACCTCGACTGATATTAGGTGATTCCATTACTTGACCAGTCACAGCCAAATTGTCTGATGGCTGGAAATTCACTTCGAATTTTCCATAATTAGAATGTTTTCGAATCATTATTTGACTTGGATCATTAGGATTCACTTCTGGCACTTTGTCAGAGTAGGCCCAAATGAATGCATTATTCTCCTTTACTTCCACCTTCTTTGCTGTGGAATTCGTACCTTCTAGTGATAATGGACGAGTAAATGTAATACTTCTCAGATTCTCATTGGATTGGATAGTGGATATAAAACCAGATAGTTTGAGTATTGAGTCTGTTACCAATTGAGGTCGTGTATATCCTACTCCACGATGTTCACTGACTCTGCCAGTATTATTTGCATCAAACCATGTGACGTAAATGTCAGCATCTGCCATACCCGTACCAATACCAATGGCAATATATCCACTTGTCTCAGGAGCCTCGACAACAAACTGAATCTCCGACTGTTGAATCTCCAAATTAAAGCAGACATCAGTTTGAGACACACAATGACGGACACTTTGGAAATTTTGCTGACAGAGGATAATGCAGAGATAAAGTACCCAATAAACCAATAAATACCACATTTTAAAAAATCAAAATAAATTATTCAAAATGATATCTATTGAATGCATTTATTATTTATATATTGTTCTTATAACCTAATCATATGTAACAAAACAAATCAGTCTTATCATTGTTGATAGGTATTTCAAATATCCTATTATAGACAATGCCATTATAATAATAAGAATTAAAATGCTGTCCCCACATTCGTTGAATAAAATTGGATTCAAGCTGTCCCCATATGAAAAACAAATGAACCTTGTAATCCAAAGCCTGAATAATACATCAATTGTGGAGACTTCGAATATTAAAATTTTGAAATTAACTTTATCCAATTGAGTATATGTTAACTTTGGTCTTTACAATTATTTTAGTTAATTCACGACTATCATATAAAGGTAAATTTAATATAACATAATGCTATTATTAACTGATTTCGTCTAGTAAATTCCTACTAATTCACAATAAGCAATTGATCAATTATTTTTTTAAATATTTTTTGAAATTTTAAATTTAATTCAGATTCGTAAAAGAATGATTTTATCTTATAATTAGGTATAAATTTAATAACCTTTTTTATATTTTAAATTTTGGCTATTTTCTATATACTTTATTCAATTAATAAAGTACATGATTATAATTAATTTTGCATTATTGAGAAACAAAGAATTAAAATGTCAAATGAAAAAAAAATATAAAAATAAAAAATTGATATATTCATGCAAAATTTAAAATTTATTCCAAGTTTTAGTCATAGGATAATAATAAAATTAATTATCATTATTGTTCAAATAGTTTCAGGTATTATTATTTTGAGATATTTTAAATAATGATTATATTAGTTTTTCAATATTTAAATCAATATATATTACTAAAATACTATATATTCTTTTTCAATTCAAAACTCTGATTAATTTGAAAATATTTTATGTGAAAAAAATAGTTTTCCTTTTTGAGATGCTACATTTTATTCTTTTATTATTAAAATTTCACAATCTTTAGGAGAATTGAAATATAAATAAAATAAAAACATGGTTCAATTAAGCACAAAAAATTGAGAGTTAAAAAGTTATGAAGTAGATTATATAGCAATTTTTAGGTATATTTGCTGATATTATTGTAATATCTTAAATGTATAAATTTGTATTAAAGTAATACTCAGGGTATTTGAATTAATTTATCTTTTGATAGCTTATCATTGTTGAGCTATTTGATGGATTTAACAAAACGTTGATTAGACTACACTATAGATAGAAGATTAGATAATGTATAGTAACAGTGTAATTAAAATGTAACATAATCTTTAATTATGAATTTATCATATAAAATCAGTTCATTTTACTCCTGAATGAATGGATTTTCCAATAGTGGTCTGGGACAGATTAGAATTGGATAGTATGGGCTGTTTTATTGGTTGAGAAAATACTCAAATTTGCAGGTTAATTAAATTACGTAACATTTATTTCAATGGGACTATGTTACAATATTCTCACCATGTAAATTAGGTGATCTTATCTATTACTTTAATTCTATTATAAAAGTAGTTTGAACCCCTTGATTATAGTAATTTTAATTTATTAAAAATGTCATTTAATATCCAATCAGTATCGACAAAGCCTCACGAAGGCCAGAAGCCTGGTACTTCAGGTCTTAGAAAAAGAGTTAAAGTATTCCAACAAGAGCACTATACCGAAAACTTTATACAGTCCACTTTGAATGCTATTCCTGGCGGCGCTTCCAACACCACTTTGGTCGTTGGTGGTGACGGTAGATATTACGGTAAGGAAGCTGTCCAAAAGATTATTAAAATTGCTGCTGGTAACAAGGTATGTATTGATACTATGAGTTAAATCATGTTTATCCTTAATATCATTTAGGTCTCCAAATTAATCATTGGCCAAGATGGTATTTTATCTACCCCTGCAGTTTCTAATCTAATCAGAAAACTTAAGGCTGATGGTATATCAATATGACTTATCCAATTTTTATTTTCTAATAAATTTTAGGTGGTATCTTGTTAACTGCTTCTCACAACCCTGGAGGTCCTGATAACGATTTTGGTATCAAGTTCAACACCAACAATGGAGGTAATCATCGACACATTTATATTTAATCAGGTTTCAATTTACACTCTATTAGGTCCCGCCCCTGAAGGTGTCACCAACAAGATCTACGAAAACACTACTACTATCTCTGAATATTTCGTAGCTGATATTCCTGATATCGATCTCTCCGTTATTGGCACCACTTCATTTGGTGAATTCAGTGTTGAAATTATCGACAGTGTTGAAGACTATGTCCAACTCATGAAGGAAATCTTCAGCTTTGATACCATTAAGCAATACTTCCAAAACTCCAAAGCTACTCTCTTGTTCGATGGTATGCATGGTGTCACTGGGTCCTATGCCAAGCGCATTTTCCTTCAAGAATTGGGACTCCCTGAAACTTCAGTCATGAACTGTGAGCCTAAGGAAGATTTCGGTGGTGGTCACCCTGATCCCAATCTTACTTATGCTCATGAACTCGTTGAACGTGTACGTAGCCAAAAAATCACCTTTGGTGCTGCTTCCGATGGTGATGGTGATCGTAACATGATCATTGGCCATGATGCTTTCGTTAACCCCTCAGACTCTGTTGCCATCATTGCCGCTCATGCTAATCACATCCCTTACTTTCAAAAGACTGGTATCCGTGGTCTTGCTAGAAGTATGCCCACTAGTACTGCTTTAGACAATGTTGCTAAGAAGCTCAACTACCAATCCTATGAAGTTCCTACTGGATGGAAGTTCTTTGGTAATCTTATGGACGCTGGGAAGTGTTCAATTTGTGGTGAAGAAAGCTTCGGTACTGGATCAGACCACATCAGAGAAAAAGACGGTCTCTGGGCCATTCTCGCCTGGTTAAACATCTTAGCCGAAGAGAGCAAGAAAGACTCTAATGCCAGCTTGAGCTCCATTTTAAACAACCATTATGCTGTCTATGGTAGAAACTACTTCTCTCGTTACGACTACGAAGAAGTTGAATCTGATAAAGCCTCTGCTATGATGAAAGCTCTTGAAGCTTCTATCAATGATGGCTCATTGATCAACAAGACTGTTGGCTCATTCACTATTGACAAAGCTGACAATTTTTCCTACACTGATCCCATCGATAACAGTGTCTCCAAGAACCAAGGCTTAAGAATTATCTTCAAATGCGGTTCTCGTGTCATTTTCAGACTTAGTGGGACAGGCTCTCAAGGTGCCACTATCAGAATGTACGTTGAAAAATATGAAGCCGATGCCGAAAAGGCCAAGGAAGAAGCTCCCTCAGCCTTGAAGCCTTTGATCGACACTGCCTTAGAATTGTCCAAGTTGGAAGCTTTCACAGGTCGTAAAGAACCCACTGTCATTACTTAAATATCTTATCAAAAATTGTTATTACTATATTAGCATTAAAATAAATATATAAAAATTTAGTTATTCGTTTAAATACTTATATTATCAATACTGTTATTATTAATTATTTATATATTGATTTAAATAATATCAACTAACTTCAAAAATGAGAACAATATTATTATAATACTAAAAAAATTAACAAATATCAAAACTATTATATTGGATAGATTTGATATTAAATTTTAAAACATTTTCAGATTTCAAACTAAATTTAATTTTAATCAATATTTTTGTTGATTATTTTTATAAAATTTTCTATAAATATGTAGTATCAATTATAATCCGATAAAAAAACTATCAATAGCCGAAACATTGAATGGACAAATCATGTATGATTTCACCATTACATAATTTCAAGTCATATAAAGATATACCATATTGCGAAGCTTTATATTTGAGTTTTGATTTTAGATCAAATAATTTATCATATTTAGAATAAAATATTACAATTTAATATGATATAAAGTTCTATTTCAATTAATTATATTGGAACAGCTGTACTCTATTTTTTATGTTTCATATAGTTAAAAAAATCAGTTTTTTGTTTAACTTTTAATTTGCAATAAAAGTCTATTAATTGTCATCAATCACAAAACTAATATATGATAATATATTCCATTATATTATTATATTAATCAAATCAAATAATTATGATATAATCATGATATAATTATTTAATAAATGAAAATCTAGCACTATTGAAATTTTATTATATATGAAATAAAAACATATATTACAAGGAAATATATTTAGAATCAACTTGATTAAAATGTGGCTGAGTAGGAATATTATATTTTATATATCAATAGAAATTGGTTTTAAATTATATTTGGATAATAAACGATGTTAGATAAGCATTTAAAAATATAGTTGATAAAATATTTCAAAAAATTAAACTAGATTTGCGGTTCAAAAAATTTCCTAATTTGGTTTTATTAATCAAATTTCTCAATTGTAGTGGTATTTGAATATTTAAAATCTCAAAAATATTATCAATCTTAAAAAGCATTTGAAACTTATAAATAATTATAATAATTTATTATAATACAGTCAACCATACCCCAATAATTAATAATTAATATCAACTATTACAAAATCAGGTATTTGAAATTTATCCAACAGATACCAAATTTTGTTAAGTCCCATCAGGCTATTTAAAACAATCTAATTGGTTGTTTCAAAAATTTGAAAAAATACGTTAAACAGAGCCCAATAATAATTCATTAATAAAATAAAAAAATAATAAATATAACAAATAAATAAAAAACAAAAATAAAAAATATATAAATTATTTTGAAAATCTTATTAACAAAGAGTCATGATAATTATTATGAATAATAAAAGATTAATAAATATAGGGATAAAATAATTATTTTGATTATCAATTTGGTAATGAGCAAATTGATTATATGAAGTTATTCGTATGTATATTTTGGAGTCGTCGATTAGTAACAAAATTTTGTCGTGAGAATGATTTTTGGTGTAAGATTCAGAATTTCTTTTGTGTGGATTGATATGGTTGGTTAGTTAGGTTGGTATCCTCCGTGATCTGAGATCGAATTTCTATGCTTCAATTTGCGTGCCAGTTTGGGTGGCATGCGGTTGTTGGGCGAGTGCACCGGCGAGCTAGATGTGGATGCGGGATATGGACTGTCCAAAATATCTGGATTGTCCAAAATATTTTTGAGTGATGGAATGCGAGGAGATGACAATCGTTTAGGAGATGAAGGGCCTAAAATATAGTCTAAACTTGACGAAGGCTCTTTCTTGATAGGTTGACTTTCCGTTGTACTACACTCTGGTGATATGACCATAGGCTTTTCAGGAATATCAATTGATGCAGGGCTGATTAATTTTAAATTTTGATGATCTTGAGGGTCTTTAGCAGCATTATTTTCATTATAACCCAAGTCTAATTCTATAGTAATGATGTTAGACGATAGATTATTATATTTATCTTTAATCAAATCTACTATTTCGTCCATCTTTACAAAATTCATCACTAGTTTCAAGAAATCCTTTTTACCAATTTTTTGATCTGGTTCAATTTTACCCACAGAGATTTCGATTAAAGGCTCTAAAATGCGTCGAAAATGTTTCCATAGTTTTTCTTTTTCTGGCTTCGTCACCTGTCGACGGTATAGATAGGGATATAGCGAAATCAATCCTTCTTCAGGAAGTGTCATGTCTAAAACCAGCTGAACTTGGAGATCTACAACGAATAACGTTGAGGGGTCATCTGCAAGAGGAATCGATACCATATATAATGTGGATTTCAAATTTTCGATATCCTTAGCTGATAAGTCTTTACGCTGTCTCTTTCTTTTGGGAGGCTTTTCAGGGGGAGAATGCGGTGTGAAATGCTTAGGAGAATGGGGAGAAAGTTGTGTAACCTCATCAGATTTACTATAATGAATAAATTAGAATATGATCAAAATTTGAAGTTAAATAAAAAATTACATTGTAGTTTTAGACTGGTCCAAAAGTTTGGGATCTATAAAAATTACTTATATAAATTATTTTAGTAAATTATCTTAAATATATACCTTGCAAATCTGGAAATTCCAATTTAATTTCATTTTCGTTATTGGTTGTTTGATTTTCTTCAGTTGTAAATCCTTCAGCAATTCGATCTACAATATCTGATAAATCTGATACGCTTGTTAGATCCGTAGAAGTAGTATTATAACTATATTCTTGCTTTGTCGTCTTTTCTTCTTCTTGGGGTTGGGGTTTTTCAGGACTTTCTGTTTGAGATTGCTCAGCAGCGGCAGCTATGAGATGGTTGACAGGAGAGTGTTCTTTGAATTGAAGTGCTCGTTTAGCATTTCTTCTAAGTGTAGTGACTTTAGGACGGTCTACAAACTCTTTTAATATATTTTGAACTTCAGAATCTGTAGCAACGTGAAGAGGAAATTGGTCATTGTCGTTACATAGGAAAGGGTCAGCACCATTTTGGAGTAGGAGCTCGACAATATCGAAATGGTTGTTGTAGCATGCATCATGTAGTGGAGTGTCACCTAAATAGCCTGAAGCATTGATTTGAGCATTTCTTATAATGAGCTCATTAACAATATCCACATGGCCATAAAGTGCGGCTCTATGTAAAGCTGTCCATCCTTCGTTATCCTTAGCATTGATGTCACAACCCTCATCCAAGTATTTATTCACTAAATCTATATCCCCTTGAATACATGCTAAATGTAAAGAAGTTTGACCTTTTTCATCTCGATACTGATTTTTGTGAATTTCATCGAGTATTTGTCTAATGAAATTTATTATATCTTCATCTTCTGCCATATCTAGAGCTGTATTGCCTTGACAATCTCTCGAATTGATATGTGCGCCATTTTCTAAAAGAAGTTTGACAAGATCAAAATCGTTAATTTGGGCAGCATCATGAAGTGGTGTTTGTCCATAGAGCCCTGTGATGTTGATGGGTGCACCCTTTTCTATCAGAAATTTAGCTATTTCAAGATGTCCTTTGCCACTAGCGATGTGGACCAAACCCCATCCCCCATTATCTCTAAGCGTTGGGTCAGCTCCAGCCTCGATAAGTTCTTTGCATTGTTCAAGATCTCCCTTCTCAACTGCCCTAAATAGTTTTGTTCTTCCAACACGGTTGCGTTTATTTACATTCGATGTAGAGTTATCTTGAGCTTTAGAGGAGTGTGAATTCTTAGGCTTTGATCTTTTTGTCGGCGTGCGGGGTAATGAAGGAGTTTTTGGACTGTGAATAAAATCCTCGATAGGCCAGTTATCTAGGTCAATATCTTTAGCATAGATCGTATCGCTCTTTTTTCTAGCACTCGATTTTCGTCCTGACTTGAAAGGAGATTTAGTATTTTTGGGTCTTGGGTTCGATCTAACGGGTGTACTTGGACGTATTATCTTTAACGGAGATGATTCGGTATCGCTGTGTATACTGCTCAAATCGGATCCTTCAAAATCACTGGGTATGTCATCTTCCTGTATTCTATTATTTTTAGATATCGTAGTCGAGATTTCATTTGAAGGTAAGCCTGAAATGTCGTTTTGGGTATTTAGATTACACGGTGGAGTATCTTCCGTCATAATAGTTCTAAAGTGATAAGAAGTTATTTAAATATAAATTAAAGGAAATTGAATATATTATAGTAGAAATTTCAAGATCATATAAGAATAAAAACTTCACTTCAAAGAATTAATAATTTGAGCAAAGACTTACTATTTAGCTAGGTATTCAAAAACTCAAGCAACAAAATAAAAGTCGCACCGATGAGAGCCTAGCAAGTAGCTGAATGTAGAGGATATTATGCTAAATCTATAATAAATTAAAAATTTAAAGTTAATTTTTCCGGTCTATAAGTTATAAGTAATATCAACATAAAGAGGTTGCATTAGCACTCTAAGAGATAAGAATTGGTTTTTAATTAAAATATTTACATCGGCTTACTTTAAAATTGAAATGGTAATTGTGATAAATTTGAATCTGTTAGACTCAATAAATCAATTTATATTATTTTAGAATGAATGTTTAAATTCAAATAACTTAATTAAATCAATTTTTTAACCTTTAATCGATATATTGTCAATTATAAATTATTATATACTTTAGATAATTATTTTTTAAATAAAAAGAAATATAAATTTGAATTGAATTTTTTGCTTACAATAGTTAAAACCAATAAGGAGTTAGTAGAAAAACTTAAATTGAAACAAAAATTTATGTGAAATGCAGAGATCCAATAATACTTAAATAAATTTTACAATCCAATCATTCGATCAGATTTCATTAGTATCGACCTTGATGCTTTTTCCAATAGTAATCTCCTTTGATATTTAATTGGTCAGTTGTAAAATTGATGAAAATAGAGATTATAATTACAAGCAAATCTTTTTATCGACAATGCCCATGAAATTCATTGGATTGCTTTCAATTCGTAAAACTCCATAGCTCCAAGGTGGTCATACTATCCATTCTAACCCTGACAATTATCCAATCTGATAACTTTACCTAAATTAGATTAATTATTAGGAATTGAAATCAAATTAACCCTTAAATTAGTTTTTAATTATCAAATGTATCAAATAATTTTTATGATTCAATTATGACAACAGTATTTTCCCTAGAATTTCTCAGTTAAACTATTATCAAATTTGAATTTCTTTATCATATGTTTGAATCTTTATATAAATACCATAGTACAGAATTTTCAAAATATTTGTTATGAATCAAATTTATAAATTAAAATATATCAAAGATTATCATTATAATAACATTTCAATTTTATTAATAACAAATTTATAACTACTAAATTCTCAACCAATAACAACATCATCAATTAAAACCGAACCTAATCATAATTGACTACAAATGTAGATAGTTTAGCTTGAATAAAATCCAAATTTAACCGTATTTAGATTAATGAGAATAGTTTTTAATGAAGAATTATACGTCATTTAACCGTTAGCAAATTAAAATATACAGTTACAATATAATTATATTTTAGTTAGTTTATAATCATATAGTTCAATTTATATTCAAGTAAGGGATTCATATGATAATTGAACCATTTTTTTGAGTATTTCAAAAAAAATTTAGATAATCAATTTTAATATATAATTTTAATATCATTATTCCACTATTTTGTTGCACCTTTATTTATGTATTCAATAGATCAAATATTACAGTATTTGATATGAAGTTATGGAATGGATTTTGAAATTGTTACTTATGATAATATTACTAAAGGATTTTGATTCATACTAGGTTAAGGCTGATAATGAAGCTTTCTTATAGACATGCATTGGACTAAATACTAGTTAAACTTCAAAATAATGTTTAGTATGTTGAATAATGTTGAAATATTTATTGTTTATTCTAATTTTAAAATGTATGTGCTTTCTTCTTGAAACTGATAGAATCAAGGCAACTCCAATACATTACTAAGGGTTATTAGTAAAAGAATATTCCTCAATTATTATCAAATCAAGCTAAAATATCCATTATTAATTATTAAAATTTCAATCACTAAAGGCTCCAATATATAGAATGATTAAAATTTTATCATAAAAAATTCCACGATATCAACTGAAAAATATCTATGAAATTGAGGATTAGAATCAATTTCAAATATTCTATTAAACTCAATTATATATTCTTACTTATTATATAAATAAAATAATGGTGAAATTATATGATATTAATAGTATACTATAGAAAAGTGAAATGATATTGAAAAGTAATTCTAGCATATTACTTAGATGATTTATATATTACCAATTTTTTGGTATTTTTCGAATATATATCATTAATTATATAACATTTTCAAATATTTTCAACTTAAACAATGTAAACCTTTGAGTTTTGAAAACTATTAAAACCAATTATTATTATTATTATTATCAATATATTGATCCATCAATTTTTCGTTTGACCCCCTGATAATACCAAATATAACTAAAATTAACTCTGATGAATTATAGTTAAATTTGAGTGGATTTTGGGATGATTTTATGTATTAAAGATCCATTAGAAATCGATGGGCGTAATATATGCGTCAATGATTGTTTTGTTTTGGAATGGCATTCTAGCTTGAATAGAGACCATTATAGCTCGTTTTTGAAAGATTTATATATCTATTAAAAATATCTAAATTGAATGCCCAATTATTAATTAATTTTAGGTTTGAAGGTGATGTAATAATAAATTTTTGAATTGAATACCGAAAATTACATCAATTTAATTCAGAGATAGCAAAAATTTTTTTATCTTAACGAATATAATTTGGAGAAAAATGTACATTGTGCAATATAAATCATTTTATTTAAAAATCAATTGGTGTTTATAATAATATTATTTGTAATCGTAACGATTATAATATCAAATTCTCAATATTTCAGGATTTTATTTTAAAAATATTATTTATATTAATAGGCCTATCGTATTTTTTATAATATATTTTGGTAATGGAACAGAATTCAAAATATAAGCCCTATCATCAGTACTTTTAAAGTCAATAATATTAAAATAATATAATAAATTAATAAAATCAAGTCAATGATCAAATTATAAAAACTATAAAAATTCCAAGTTTCCAAGACTTATTACTTAAATAAATAAAAATATATCAATAATATTCAATACCGAAGGATGAATTTAATATAATTATTATACATTTTAAATTATTCGAAAAAAATTCGAATAATGAATAATTGTCAACAGTTTTATAATTATTCATATTTTTAAATGTTTAAAAAATAATTAAAATCAATAATTTTGAAACAACATAAAAATTCATATAATGAAAAAGTATATATCAATTGAAACAAAACAAATATGGTGATATTATTAAATAGATGAAATTATGACATTATATTAAAATTTGGATTATAAATTAAATTTTAAAACTTATAGTATCAACAATCTAGAATAATTACATCGTAAAAATGATTTATTAAAAGATAATGATGTATTAGATCAATTCAATTGAAGATACAGGGTGAAAAGGAGAGAGGAAATATACAAATAGCGAAAGATATATAGATTGATATAAACAGAATTAAGGTTAAGGGAAAGTATCCAAATCTTCCGGTAAATCGAAATTTTCGTCAAATTGTTTCTTTTCAATACCGAACTTTTTGAGGTAAGACTGCAAAATCCATATGTTTTCTATATATTTTAAGAATTAATATGATGGAGAGTTAATTAATATAATAATATTACCTATCCAACGATTAGCTGCTTCTTTAGCTTGTTGAGCAGCTAATTCTATATTATTTAGAATTAGTATCATGCTGCTATTATTATAAAGTTAAATATACCTTTAGCTTCCATCAATTCCGGATCGTTATCCATATACACTTGAATATTAGCTGTTAATTCTTCCGATTTTGCTTTAAGTTGAGCTAATTTCTTAAGTTTTTCAGTTCTTTGATCCTATTGGAAAAAAAAATTAGTTTGAATGGGTTAGATGATATGATAAAAAATTACAGAATCCACTCTTCCAGCCTTTGCAGTTTCAATTAATTGTTCCAGTTCAGATGTTCGTTTTTGTATAGCTTCCAATTGCTTGTTATATTCGTTAATTTTATTCTCTCTCTAAAAATCCTATATTAATATTATAAATAATATAAATACCAATTTAGTATTCACCTTTTGTAAAGCTTCACTAGGAAATGACCAATAATAATTAGAAGTACCAATTTTCTCCTGATTCACCTTGTTATCGCCAATCAATTCCTGTAGTACATCTTTAACAGCGCTCAAAACTATTCTACCATTAATATCGAACCTATATTGTTATTATTCTAGGCTGTTACCAATTTTTTTTTCCTTAAAAGCCATATTTTCTACTTCTTTAAGTTGAAAAAAATCTTTCTAAAAATTTAAAATTAATATATAATATTTGAAATTCAAATAAATTGGTAAAATTACCTTTTCGTGAAATAATTGTTCCAACCTAATCAATTTTTCAGCTTGGGAAACACCTTTTTTAGACTATATTATGACAGTATCAGTAGAATTATTAATTAATTGAATTGTTGTTTTAATCACCATATTGCTAATTATTGAATATTTTAAATGTTAAATGTGAATTTTAATGTTA
Organism: Conidiobolus incongruus B7586; assembly: GCA_000697335.1. NCBI lineage: Eukaryota > Fungi > Entomophthoromycota > Entomophthoromycetes > Entomophthorales > Conidiobolaceae > Conidiobolus > Conidiobolus incongruus. Next base: position 21,380 of record JNEM01016705.1, read on the forward strand.
GGAAATTGATTTGATTTAATAACGCATTTCGTAATTTTTATGATTATGGGATTTGAAGGATAAATGATTAGTAATTGATTGCGAAAATTGTTAAATTTATTAATAATTTGAAATATTTATAAATTAAAATATGTGATTGAATTGAAAATAAATTATATTTATTTTTAAAATATTATAAATTACATATTAGAATATTTTATACAAGCATTAAATAATTTCTTAATCTTGAGATTCATACCTCTCTACCATTCTAACCAATTCGTCAGAAACTTCAATTAATTCGGAATTCTCTTCAATTTTCTTATTTAGTTCATCTTGTAACGATTTTATCAAGTCCCTATCCTTTTTATGAATCGTTTTAAATTCTTCCATGTGTTTGAGGTATTGCTCGTATCTTTGTTTGATATCGTCACTAGCTCTATACAATTATATTAATAAAATATATGATAAATAAACTGATAAATAAACTTTTTCAATTTGGCCTGAGCGTGATCTCTCAACATTTCGAATCTAGTTTGACTCACTTCCAAATCCTTCTCCAACTTCTTAACCAAATTCTGTAAATCTTCCACTACATTTTGCGATTTTGTAATGTAGTTAGATTGCTCAAGATTCTCTCGTTTAAGTTCTGATATCACATCCTCTAGGTGTTTCACCTGTGCCTTCAGTTTGTCCCTGTCTGATCGTATCATATCGATTTGAGCTTCTTGTAAATACTTTTCAGCTTGGTTGTTGTCTTGAGCTTTTTGATACTGCTTTTGACTGGCATTCAGTTCAGATTTTAATTGCTTCAATTGGCGTTGGAGTTGGTAGATTTGGGTGTCTTTGTCTTTGAGTTGGGATTGAAGATTATGGTTGGTCGTTGTCAATTGCCTGTTGTCTTCCTGGGTTGCTAACAGTTGAGCTTTGACGTCTCGCAAATCTTGAGTGATATGTGTAGTGTGAAAATCTTGAGGTTCCTCAAATTCTTTGATGGGATCTTGGGTGATGTGGTGATCGTCGTGCAATTTAGTTGAACAAATAGAAGACATGTCAAATAAGTCCAAATCGTCTTGTGCAGCGTGCTTGTCATCAATTTGGCTCAGCCGTTTGCTGGATCCATTGATGGTAATATTAGATTTGTTATGGGATTCAAATTCCTGAGATGGCTTGGCTGCACTGATAAGTGCTTTTAGCTTGGTAGGGGTGACTGGCACCGGTTTACCATTTGTTCGTGTTTGCCCAGATCCTGAATAATCCCTTATGGTACTAAACTTAAGTAGAGGACTGGACAATGGAGCTTGATTATCCGTTGCAGGTGGAGGTGTTGAGTGGCGAGGATAAGATCCACGGATGGATGAGGATTTAACAGGAGTTGTTGTGGCAGAGTTGAAAAGATTGGTAATTGAAGGCTTTCTAGGATGTGTTGATCCATTTTTAGAAAACAGGGCAACATCCAAATGAGGTGGAGTCTTGAGTGCACTGCTGCTGATAAGATCTAGAGAGAGATCGCATTCGTTATGGTAAAATTCAGAGTTTTGATCAAATAGGATGAGTTGAGATTGATCTCGCTTTGGTGAAAACATGCTCATCTCGTGTGCAAAGGACTTTTCTGAAGACTGAACAACACCCTCCGAACGGTTGACAGGAGAAGGCTCCACTAAAACAACGTGCTTAGTTTCTTTAATGGCTGTTTCTGAACCAGGCACCCGAATGGAATCAGCACTCTTGGAGAGAACCTTTTCCACAAATCCTAAACCCATATTAGAGACATCCCGAGGTATATCAGCTGGAGGGGGTGAGCTGAATTTGCGACGCTTTTTACAATTTGAAGTAGGTTCTAAATCTGACCAATGAACGCGGCTATTGGATGAAGTTGTGGATAATATGGAGATATTATGGAGCGAAATGTTAGATTTGTTAGAGAAAGCTCTGTTAAATATGCTCTTTGATTGCTTATGATTGAGATTAGGTGTTTCATTAGATTTCATATGTATGTTTTTTATTTTTTGCTGAACTTGAGCTGCTAATTTCTCATTTTCAATATCTAGTGAATTACCAGGGTTTACTTTCCTATTATTACTATTTTCATGTTTTTCATTTTTTGTTGCATTATATGGATTAATATCTTCATTCTGAGTTTGATAAATTATCTATAAACCTATATTAGTAAAATTCTTTTTTTTTCATAATTTACAAATTTAAAATACATTAGTTTGATTCTTTGAATTGGAATTAGGTAAAGTTTTAAAGTGTCTATTATAAACTCCCTAATTGATAGAAACGTTCTATTAACTCAGTATAAAAACATAAAACAATAAATTACTTCAAGTTCATTCTTAGACTCATATCTAAAAAATTTCCTAATAGTACTCTTATCCAACTGAACCGTCCTAGGTATTCGACTATCCGACTTGGTTAAAAGTTCTCGTCTCGGTATATGCTTCTAGTTACTATTAACATATTGAATGTATTAGATATTATTCAAACTTACAATATTGGTGAACAAATTAATTTTTTTGAAGTTATTGGAGGAAATTGGGGAGTGTTCTAATTGAAAACTATCTCCTTCTGAATATCTTCTGGAATTAGTATTATTTATTGCTTTTGGCATATTATTGATATTTTATGGCTATTAAACGATAAGATAGTTATTTAAATTTGAGTTGGAATATGATTGGTTTTAAATATTGGTGATTTGTTGAGTTTGAAATTATGGTTTGAATTAAATTCATGATCAAATTGTGAAGTAAACAAATTGAAATAATTGTTTGATTTGTTCAAATATTAAAGATTGATTTATATAAAAAATCAGTGTTATTTAAATTGACATTATATTCTTATCAATATTCAGATATCAATATATTATACAATTAATTTATATAATGATTGAAATATAATTTAAATAAATTACCTATTGTTTTAAATGTACAATTTTGTAAATATGATTTTTCTGAATTTTTTAACATTTATCACAACAATTTGAATTTAGCTTGAAGGTTATTAATTTGGAATAATTTATATTAAAATTATAATTAATAAGTACAATGTTATTCTTTTATATATATTAGAAATTTTAATCAAATTCAAAAATTTCAATTAATTTTAATTCGTTTCAATTCAATTTATTTTATAGTAATTATATAACATGAAAATGGTGATTAAAATAATATAATTTTTAATTTGTGGCTATCTAATTGAATTAACTTGGGTCTAATCATATTGATACTACTAACAGCTCTGTGTTCTTGTGATAATTCGTTGAATATATGCCAATATTTAAAAATCTTTTCAAATTATATATTGATCCATTTAAGATTATTTTTTGTATATAAAATTATCAATTACATTGTGAAAAAGTTGAGTTTAATCAAATGAATTTTAAAATTCATAACTTTAAAATAAAATTTAATGGTTATCCTTCTAAAAAGTTAATATCTGCATTTAATAGTACTATCTTAAAAATTAAAACTTATAAGACTGTATTTTGGGCAATTTAATAGCCCTTTCAAAATTGGCTAATAGATTAAAATTGGTCATTCATATACTTGTTCATTTGAAATCAATAATTAACTAACATATGAATAATCAATTAACAAACCAATTGAATAAAATGAAATCTTTTAAAATTATATCCCAGTAAGCTTAATTAACCACAGTCCATAGCACTAAATAATAAAAATTAATATTTCAATTTTATCACCATTAATAAATAATTTATGCTGAAGAAGTTGAAGGCTGATCTCCAGATCTCGATCTCTTTTGCTTCTTAACCTTCTGCTGCTGTTGATTTGAGTTAAAATCTATTGGAGCTTGATTAGCTTGATTTAATTTCAACTGTAAACTCTGTGGCAAATATTCCGAATGATGTAGCCATTGCTTTAACTTTTGGATCATATCATCAATTTGTCCCAAGGACGACTCTCCGTTGATGTCCCTCCCTATTGTGTCTTCCACCAATAAACAAGCTTCCTTTTGGTTCATTTTGCCTTTGATCAAATTGTTGGATATTGCTTCAATGATGATATATTCCAAATCTCACATAGTGCCAACTTGGAGTCCTTTTTGTAGGAGGGAATAGGGTAATTTCTAAAATGTACTAATAGTTCAATATAAAGTTTGGATAGCAAATACCTTTTTTTCACTCGATAAATTTAACGAAGTTGAAATTTTTAATTTTTTTAATCGTTTATCATTTAATTCAGGTAAATTATTAGAATTTTATGATAAATAAATAAATATATTATATTATATAATGCAGGTTATTTACCTAAATAATCTTTTAAACTTCCAAAACTGAATATTTTTAACGAATCATGATAAGGTAGAGTTTAATCGTAATTTTTTTAACTAAATAAAATTTAACATAAAACAAACTATAATATATGAATAATATTTACATCACTAATATTACGACAATTCAACAATTTTAAATAGCTAAAAATATTGGCATGGTTTAAACCTAGTAATTATGGGAATTAAACTAGTACTCTTAAGAGCTTTGCTGAGGATTAGAAATTCTTCTAATTCATTATTATAGTCCAATTCCATGGTGGATGCTGTCGTTTCGTTTTTGAAGTTTTAATTAGATCATGGTTTGTTTTGATCAAAGTACTGTTAATTGGAATTGTTTATAAGTATCTAAATATTATCGGATTTTATTAAATTTGACTTGTTTTATTGTGATAAATTTTGAAAATTTAATAGTTATTCAATTTTCATTTTTTTTAATAAATTCTGTTAAGTTTCTTATCTGATATACTTCACCATAGTAAGCAATTAATGTAATATAATAAATAGATAGTATATATTATTTTTTTTGTATTAAGTTGTATAATAAAAAATGTTGTTTGAATATTTAATAATGATTTTATAAGTATTTTTTAAATAGAATTATCAAATATTATATTATTATCAAAAATAAATATTTACATTATTTCAAATATTATATTTAATCAATTTACAAGTAATAAAAAAACTTGGTAAAATTAATAACTTAGTTAAAATAGAAGAAAATAATATTTTTTTGAAAATAATATATTGTAAGATTGTTCAGATTGCTGTATTCTATAGATTGTTATATTTTGTTAGATATCTGATTTGAATTTATTAAGGTTGTCTACTTTGTAACCCGTCGAACCACTTCAGGCTGAGGTGAACCCCTCGTCAAAATCAGCTGACAGGGTGCATTGGGAACCTTGCCCTCCTTGGAATCTGCATTGTGCGACTCTTGAAAGTGGCTGCATTGGTGAGCTTATAGATTCCGATAAATGAGAATAGACTATCATTAACTCTCAAAAAAAGGAAAGCGAATATATTTTAATAGAACGCTTATCTGGGGCTCGGCTCGCCAGCTATGGCTCAACTTTAAGGCCTCAAAAGATATCATTGTTAAAAATTAACTTATTTCAAAGCTATTCTATCAGTTTTATTTGCATTATTTGGTCGGGATAAATTCAGACAAATTGGTCACTATCAACACACATACGGTAAAACATTCCTCAGCACTGTGCACAATGCTCGCTATCTTGCTAGGCATGTATGTGACTTAACTTATCAGACTTGTCCTGGACGTACTATCAACCTCTGAAATCAGCGATCTGACTACCTTGACTCTGGCTAGTATTACCGAGCACGTGATAGAAGTATTTAATTACAAAGTTTTTAATTGTTCTTTGATTCAAATTGAGTCAATTATCTTTAAAATGATTGATCATCTAAGCTGTCAAATAATAGAGATATTATATTGAATTGATTGGCCATAATGGTGATTGCGTAATAGTAATAGTTAAAATGATATCTATTATAACTTAAATTAGTTTGATTATCAAGTGCTCTAATATTTTCAATTGAAAATAACTAATATATTGTAAATAATATGGCATGGATTAATTTGAAATATATAATGGTTTTAAGACTAAGTTCGGTAATTATAAGTTTTTATTTTAATAAAATACACAATGAAAGAGCAAAAGTAATACCACTTTAATAATCAATATCTTCTTTTTCAATTTCATAATTCCGTATTAATAATTATTGCCTAGCCCTTTTACTTACCCTTTACAGCTCATCTTGAAAATTTGACTATTTATTTTAAAATACAAAGTTAAAATATCATTAGTTCTTTTTTTCCAACCGAATTCTTTAACTTACCAATACAATCATAATTAAAGGGACTCAAATCTGATTAGTATAAAACATGGGGTAGTAAAGATCAGTCTTTTTCAATAAGCAAAAGTTTGGATTATTTTGGTTAAATGTAAATAGTTATTAATATATAAAAAGATACAAAATTGAATTTCTTTTACACCAATTATTGATATACCATTCCAAAAAATCTAAAATATATATTTTATAGTTCACTTTTGGTAATAATAATTAATGGAATGCTACATTATTGATAACTAAACCTATTAATATCATTCATTTATTTTCGAACAATTTTTGATTCGGTATATATAACCGTGAATCTAATTTTTTACTCAAGTATTTTTTTCCCTTCAAATTATATTATATATTGGGATTTATTATTCATAAATTATAAAAAATTTTTAGTATAATAAGATGGGCTTTATAATAATATAAATCTATAATCGATTTATATTTTCTTACTTATCCATTTAATTTCCAATAAAAGAATAAGGTACTCATATTTTTATTTTTCAATTAAATTGAAATTACTTCTTTTGATATGGTTATAATAAAGTTAATATTTAAATATAAAAATTTTGTTGGTTTTTAAATATGATTAAAGGTGAAATTTGAAAAAAATCTTTACAATTATATATATATTTCTTTAGTTTTTATAAAGTTCCGATTGTACACAAAAAGTAAGTTTTTTATAATCGATTTTCCAGCTTTTAGTTGATTAAACTATGATTTAATTTTATGACACAATAGCTCTTTGTCATTGGTTACTATTTGTATATTTTAATCAATATTTGATATTGAATAATTTATATAAATTGATATTTTAATATATACCTTTTATTTGACTCTGGTAAATTTTTAAAATTTAATAATATTCATTCAAAATACCTTAATTCAAATTTCAAATGAAAATTATATTATACATATTAATATATTGTCGCGGATCGGGAGGTCCGCTCGCCTTTCAATTTTAACCGTCCGTCAAGATTCCAGATGTAATCCACTCACAAATATCAGGAACAACCCTTGCACAATGGAAAATTCCAGACTATAGCAGAAGCTGGAGCCTCAACACATTGGCCAAGGATCAACCACACTATAAAATAGTCACTGGACAGATATTTGCTGAGGGATCACTTCAATCAGGGCCAAGCCCTAGATCTTGCTATTTTAATAAAACTCCTCTAAAGTATCTAGTTAGCCATCTTTGGCCCGTTTCATCGAGCTCACGTGATCTTTATCGCAAGACTACTTCCCAGAAGCCTTGCAATATTTATTATGATGAACTATGAACAGATTCATTATTATGTAGAATTATATTCAAATAATATATTACTATAATTTGCAAATTTAAATTTCTAACTTGGAACAAGCCAATTAATAAAGTGGGAATAAAAGAAATATTATAACTATCATATGTTCATCTTGTCAAAAGGCAAGCAAAGTCTCTCCATTTCAGATTTGATTTCAATATAACTTGATTTACTTAAATTATAAATTAGTCAAAAAAACAATTAAAAATATAAGTATATTAGATTATAACTGAACCTTAAATAGACTAAAAATATAATTAATATCAATTTGTTTTAGTTTAATTCATATCCTATTTTATATAGTAAAAGTGTTTAAGAAATATACTATTAATATCAATATATAATCCATTGCTAAAGAATAAAAAATCCTTAGGTTGAAAGATATAGCCAGTATTATTAATACCAAAATAAGAACTATTTTAAAAAATAAATGTAATTTTTAAGTATAGAAATTAATAATAATAGATTTTATCAATTAATAATAATAATAATAATAATAAATATATAATAAATATATAATAAAAAATAAAATATATTATAAATTTTAGAAAATTAATTAAAATAGCGTTTAATTTAAACAATGATGGTTAATTGCTTATAGCTAAGTTTATCATAAATTAGTTTATTGAAAAGGACTGGTTTTCATTGCCCTATCCCTTATACTCATCAAAATGAATCCTTGTGATTATGATTATTTTTGGTAAGTTGAAGAATTTGATTGGAAAAAAGATGTGATGATATTTTAACTCTTAATTAGAAATGTAATTTTGAAGGAAAATCTAAAAAAAACTATGTAAAGGGTCCATGCAAACACCACTAGTATAGAACTATATCATTGAAAATAATGGAAGTTATTATTTATTATAATGACATTGCTTTTGTTTTAGTTTTTGATATTTTGTTAAAATCAACTTTCAATACTTTTAATTTTAATTTTAATCCGCAGTATATCACAATAAAATATATACCATTATTGTAATGTATTTAAATTATTAGAGAGGAAAGTTAAAATTACTTATATATAAAATACAATATTACTCAAGTATTAAATTGAAATTTAAATAATTTAAATAATTATATTGAAAAATCCCACGTGTTTAAGAATTTCACCTTTGTAATAATGAAAATAAACTCATTTAATTTGAATTTTATTCTTTTTCAAGTTTATTGATCATAATACTAGTATTATTAAATATTCATTAAACATAATATTCTTAATAATTCAAAGTTAATTAATATTAACTATCATAATTAAAATATCCATTTTTTATAATTATTTCATAAAGTTTATTATTATATTTAATGTTTAACAATTAAATACATTTTCAAAGAACAGGATTAAATTTTAATTAACATTCTTTGTTAATAAGAATATTTTCTCTTTTAATATAATTATTAAATCATATTAAGAAATCAATAATTATAATAAATTTGAAAGAGAATTAATTTATATTAATATATTATAAAATTGTTACAAATTTATTTTAACTAATTATTATTTATAGAATAAATTTATATAGTAGTATTATTTGAAAATATAAGAAATTAATTTGATTTTATATTTTATATTTTATATTTTGTGTATTATGTTTTTAATGTTGCTAATTAAATTAGCTTGGTATTCATACATTATATAATAATAATTATACATTGATTTTATTTAATCCTTTGTTCATGATTATATAATATTATTAAATATTCAATGGTCAATAATAACATATTAATTAATAATGTTCTCATAACTAGATTTAAATATATTTCACAGTTTGAATTTTGAAAATTTAGGTTGTATCTGATTTCATCACTAAAATAATAAAAGAAAAAAATATTTTATTGCAATATGTTTGGCTAGGTGTATACTCACTTATCAAGAGGTTGTTAGAGTTAATTACCGCATCAGATTATTGAGATCAATCAAAATTTAAAGATGATTTCTCTATGTATTGAATGAGTTCTAACTATTGATTGATACTGTAAAACGAAGAAAAATTCTAAATATTGGATATTATACTAGAACATTTAATTCTTGATAATAATTAATTAGTTTCTATAATTTGACACTATCAGTTATATTATTTATTTTATAATTGATATCAGGAAGATATATGTATATATAGAAATATACTAACAACATACTATTTTATCAAGTTCATTAATTAATTTTTCATTCATTATCTAAAATCATTGTGACTTGTTTAATATCATATTATTAATTAATTAATTGTTTTAATTTAATAACTCATATAATGAGTGATTTTTTTCAAAAGTTATAATACCTTTTATGATTAATTTTGATTATTTATCACTTTATATAGAACATTTAGTATCTCTTTGAGAATAATAGGTAAAATTATTCATGTTAATTAGGAAAAATTCCACTCATTGATTATGTTCCTAAACTGTAAACTATGTAATGTGACATACACGAGAGTGAATCACATAATTTTACTGCTCAGAAAGTGATTAAAATAAGTCTTTACATGATAAAAATTGCTATTTATTTCAATTAAATGAATGTGATTCAAGATCTCTAGAATCTTTAAAAGTTCGGTTGATGTAAATTTTGAAAAGGGGTTAAGGATAACATAGCAAATATTACATCAATTTTAGTTTGATGCATAAATTATTTTAGTGTAAAGGTCAAAATAAATACCAAAGTAAAATGACAATTTTTTGGTCTTTATTGGAATCTTTTTCAAAGTTCTATTTATTATTTAGCTATATTAAAGAATGAAGTCAATATAATAATAAAAAAGGTTAATAGCATTCAACTTGGTTAAAAGTAACGTCAACAATTATTTCATAAAATTATATAATATAAATCCATTCTTTAAAATTTTGAACGCGGTTATATATAAAAAATCCAAAAAGAATTAATTAATAATATTATAAAAACTTTAAATAAAAATTGGCTTCAGTTAAATCAAAATAATTCCAATAAAAAGCTTATAAATCATCAAATCAATTGAATCAATGAGTTGATCATTTGACTGAAAAATTGCTGCTGAAAGGCAATTATAATCAGCCGAATTTCAATACCCAATCTTACCCAACCTGAATTCTATAAATTTATCCAAATTTTGATCTAATCTTTTAGTTCAATCAGTTGACTCCTATTTTACTCAAATCTTTATTATCAAAATTCCCAATACTGAATGATGAAACATTAAGAAAAAACATTAAATCCATTTAGTTTTGAAAGTCACCCTCATTATCCATGAATATGTGAATAATTTGGAATTATTTTGGATGTTTGTGAAATTTATTATGTTGCATTAATGTGCATTGAATATTCATGAAAAATACTCAAGTTTTAATAATAAAAAATTTACCAGTCTAAAAGATGTTTAATTTAATAATTAATTGATAATATTTAGATTTTAAAGATAAACTACCAATCTTTTGTAATACAAATTTAATGCAATAAAATAAATTAATTTTATTAAAAGAATAAATAAATCAATTAAAATACCAATTTCAACCCAATTGAATTCTCTTAATTCCACTTCGCAGCAATGATTACATTATCAAATTCAATCGCTTTCTCCTTTTAGTACCTTGATTATTTTTTTCTGTAAAAATGCCCCAAATATTCGCGAAATAAGGCTCTTATCTTGGTATTTAGATTTTTTGGAAGCGGGATTGTTTTATTGATTGAAATTCAGGAGTTCTTAACTTCATGAAAATTTACACTTCATATTCCAGATACTTAGGATGAATTACCCTTATTTGTTTAACTAACCATTATATTGGATATCATATTTTTGATTTATTTGGTGATTAATATTAAATCGATTGATTTTTAAATTCTATATTTTAACTTATTTGGCTTCGTTTTAATGTAAATATTAGCTCAAAAAAGTGATAATGTAAATATAAATCTTCAAAGTTATTTTACCCTGAATATAAATTAGGAAATTGAAAAGTTCTTAGTTCAAGTATATATACTTGGGGGATTTGTTCTGATTGCAATTAATACTTTGAATACTGATAATTTCGTTAATTATTCTTTTTTTTAATTTTTAAAACTTAGTTAATAAGGATCTTTTTGCCTTATCGCTATTGTTGTCTAATCGATTTAAGCTCGTGATCTCGTTTTAATCGGAGCTAATATCAATTTTGAAGAAGTATTTCGAAATGCCTGAATTGGATCGTCAATTGAATCGCACTTTAACAGTCGAGTTTAGAACTTATTCCGTTCGTGTTGGTGAAGCGCGTAGATCTGGAGAGAATCGTGATGGTACCTTAAGCGAAGAATTGAAGGTGGACTACCACACATTGTCCCTGGATCAACTTGAACAGCGTTATAACACTAGTATTAAAGCTGGTCTAGATGCTGCATCCGCAGCGAATCGACTTGCGAGAAACGGAAAAAATGTCATTTCGCCCCCTCCTTCTAACTATATGAAGAAATTTATTGATTATACCTTTGGTGGCTTTAGTACTTTACTTTGGATTGCTGCGATTATTTGTTTCCTCGCTTACCAACCCCTTGGTGGCAAAAATGCTGATCCAACCAATCTCGGGCTTGCAATTGTATTGCTGCTTGTCATTTTCATTCAAATCTTTTTCAATGCTTATCAGGATTACAGCTCCAGCAAAGTCATGGACTCGATTAACAATATGCTGCCTTCTAATGTCATCGTTATTAGAAATAATAAGGAAGTCTCGATCCCTACTTGTGATTTGGTAGTGGGTGATTTGGTCAATATTAAATATGGTAACAAGATTCCTGCTGATTTGCGTATTATTCAAACTTCTGACTTGAAGTTGGATAAATCAATTTTAACTGGTGAAGTTGAGCCAGTCAATGGTACTGTTGATTGCACTGATGATAATCACTTGGAAAGTAAGAATGTTGCCTTAATGGGTACTTTGGCCACCAATGGTCAAGGTTTGGGTATCGTAGTTGGTACAGGTGATAAGACTGTAATGGGAAAAATCGCCAAATTATCTTCAACAGGCCAACAAAAGAAAACTTTACTTCAGTTAGAAATCCAAAGATTCGTATATATCATTGCTGCATTATCAATAACTACTGCTGCCTTAATCCTCATTCTTTGGGGTGCTTGGTTAAAAGTGAGATTCCCAGAGTTCTTGAGTCTTTCCACTATTCTTGTCAACACTATCGCTGTTGTTGTCGCCTTCGTACCTGAAGGGTTACCTGTTGCCGTCACTCTTACACTCTCGTTAATTGCCCGTCGTATGGCTGCAAATAATGTACTTGTTAAGAATCTTACTACTGTCGAAACTTTGGGATCAGTTAACATAATTGCTTCCGATAAGACTGGTACTTTAACTCAAAATAGAATGACAGTCACCACTACAGTATTGGACAAACCCTGCAGTTTGAAAGATTGTTTCAATCTATACACTGAAGAACACCCTCAACTCCTCCAAATGATTGCTATTTCAGGTCTTTGTAATGGTGCAACTTTCGACCCTACTCAATTGGATTTACCTGTCGCTGAGCGTAAAATAAACGGAGATGCTACTGATTCTGCTATCTTGCGCTATGCCGAAGAATTTGTCCCCCAAACTGCTCAATTGAATAAATATCAGAAACTTCAGGTCATTCCCTTTAACTCTAAGAACAAGTGGATGTTGAGCTTATACAAGCCTAAAGATTCTTTCAATCCCTTCCAAACTTCCAAGAGAGTTCTTATGATGAAAGGTGCCCCTGATGTCTTGGTCCCACATTGTAAATATATTTTAAACGACGAAGGAAAGGAGATACCTTTTGATGAAGAAGCCAAAAAATTTATTACTGAGCAACAAATCCAATGGAGTAGTCAAGGCCAACGTGTTTTAATGCTCACTAGAGCTATTTTAGACGATGATATCGAATTCACCGAGCCCTCTAGTGAAGTTCCAATTTCTTCCATTGTTCCCAACTTGGCAATTGTTGGTCTTTTAGGTATTATCGATCCCCCAAGAGACCAAATCCCTGAAACTATTGCCAAATTCAAAGCCGCTGGTATCAGAATCTTCATGGTTACTGGTGATTTCGCACTTACTGCTGCTGCCATCGCCAGACAAATTGGAATCTTGACTACTGAAAATCATGACGATTTGGATCGCTTGAGACATCGTCCTGATCCCCAATTTGATATTAGAGTTCATGGTGAAAAAGGAACTTCTCCAGATACTGTTAGATCTCTCGTTTTAACTGGTGCTGAAATCAACACCTTGACTCCTGAAGATTGGGAAAAAGTCTGTAGCTATGATGAAATTGTTTTCGCTAGAACTACTCCTGAACAAAAGTTGAGGATTGTTCAAGAATTCCAACAGAGAGATAATATTGTTGGTGTTACCGGTGATGGTGTCAATGACTCTCCAGCTTTGAAATGTGCCAATATTGGTATTGCAATGGGAGGAGGATCTGAAGTAGCTATGGAAGCTGCCCATATGGTGCTTTTGGATAACAATTTCAATTCCATTGTAGTTGCTATTGAAAACGGCAGATTGGTATTTGACAATTTGAAGAAAGTTATCATTTACCTCTTACCAGCTGGTAGTTTTTCTGAAATGGTCCCTATTTTAATTAATGTTATCCTCGGTGTTCCTCTTCCGCTCAGTGCCTTCTTAATGATTATCATCTGTATTTGTACCGATATGATCAGTTCTTTGGCTATAATGTGTGAAAAACCAGAATCTGATCTCTTATTAAGACCTCCTAGAAGACCTAAACAAGACCGATTGGTGAATTTCAAATTACTCTTACACGCTTATGGATTTATTGGTATTCAAGAAACATTATATGCTCATATTGCTTACTTTACATACTTGAGACGAGCCGGAGGCTTTACACCATCCGATCTCTTACTCCTTTACGATAATTGGAAACCAGGTTTTAAGGGATACACTCAAGCAGAACTCGATCATTTCAATTTCACCGGTCAAACTCTCTTCTTCGTCACCTTAGTTATTATGCAATGCTGTGGTAACTTATTCAGCGTCCGCGTTAGAAAAGTCTCGACATTCAGTCAAAATCCAGCTTTTGGACCTACTAAAAATCCCTATGTCATCCTCTCCATCATTGGCTCTGTATGCATCTGTTTAATGATAGTATATATTCCATTCTTCAACAATGTCTTCAAAACCCGTCCCATTCCCTTGGAAAATTGGTTCATTCCCATTGGTTTTGCAATGCTACTTCTTATTGTTGAAGAATTTAGAAAGTTTTTGGTACGTAGATATCCCAGATCTTTCTTAGCTAAAATTGCTTGGTAAAAGAATTAATTTAAATCAATTATTATATATATTATATATATATATATTTGTTAATAAATAAATATTTATCCTTTATCTTTATCAATTAATTAAGTTGATCGGTTTTAATTACTTTACAATATTTTCATTAATTAATAATTTCAATTATTTGTATTATATTATAAAAAATTACTAATTTTATATTCATTAATTTTCATTTTTAAATATTTTATAAAATATTAATTAATTTTAAAATTGAAAATTATGAAAAATTTTAACATTTATTATATATTATCAATTAATTTTTTGATTTAAATACATTATATCTAAAATCTATAATATTTTTTTAGAAAAAATATTTGAAAGAAGAAACCTGAAAACATTTGAAAGATAGTGTGTGCATAATCTAGATCAAGCTAAGTTGTTACATCTTAATTAATCATCATAATATTTTCATAAATACAAATAAATTTGAAAATATGATTTTGTAATTTATATAAACAATTTATATTTAATTAAAATAATAATTATAATCAATGACATTTATTCATTCCTTGAAAAATATGTATTTTATTTATTTGGTGAATGAATAAAAAATATCTAATTTAAAATACACAAATAATTTTGAAATTAATAATTGAATATATTTGTATTTAAAATTTATAGTATTTAAATGTAAACAAATCAAAATTTTTATTATTAGTGTAAAAATTAAGTAATAACACAATTTTGAAATTAAAATTAAACAAATAAACTAATAAATAATATATAAAAATTAATAAATATTATAAAATTAATAGGCTCTTTTATTATTAATAACTCTTTTTTATATTTTTAGTAAGCTTTTAATACTTAAAAATTAATTCTTTTTATTAAAGACTAAAATTTAATATTTTATAAACTAATTTGTTTGCAGGAATTTTTTTTCTTATAAGCTGTTTTTTTAATTATCTAAAACAATTATAATCACAAAAGTTATAATTAAGTGAATATATTAAATGTAGTAACTCTCTTTAGTTCTTTTATATAAAAAATCTTTTATATTTTTTATTTTATATATTTTATAATTATAATGTAAAATAATAAGTGTTTTTAATTTATATTGAGAATATCATTAAAAAATTATTTTATTTAAAAAAGTAATATATAATTTACTATTAATTAATTTTCCTTAAGATATTAAATAAGAAAACTATATACCATTATAATTTATTACAACAATTAACATTCTCTTATATTTAAAGTGCTTATTCATTAAAATTTATAAAGGGGATTAATTTAACTTAATATTTTATTTTATTTTTAAATAAAAGATTATATAATAAAATTTAAGATTTATTAATTATAAGTATTTACTATAAAAAATTTTGTTTCTAATTATACTTTAATAAACTTAGTTTAATTATAACAACTTTAATTTTTTAAGCTTTTATTAAATTATAAAATATTTATTTTATATTTTTATTAATCAAATTAAATTTAAACTTAAGTATAAATAATATACTTATATAATTAATATTAAATTATTTTAATAATTCTTTAACAAAAATAAAAAGATATTTCTTAATATATTTTTTTACTCTATTTATAAGTAAAACAATAATAATTAAATTTAATCTTTTAAATTTAAATAAATTTTAAATAGTATCTTTTCTTATATTAAAATCACAAATTTAATAATATATGGTAGTTTTAAATAAAACACTATTTTTATAAATTATTTATAAGTTTTAAATGATTTTAAAGAGTTTATAGTTAAGTTTTAAAGATACAAAAATAAAAGCCTTTTGATAATTATTATTTAGTTTAAATATAATTAAATTTAAGTGTAAATTTTAAAACTAAAATATTTTAATAAAAAAATAATTAAAATTAAATGTATATATATATATATATATATAGTTTAAAAATATTT
>JNEM01016709.1:0-49435 GCA_000697335.1 Conidiobolus incongruus B7586
TTATATTAATTCATTAATTATATAATAATCAATATTATATATATTCTATATTATATACCTATTTTAAAATTTCTAGCTTTTTGATTCTTTGAAATTTTTAATTATTATTATAATTTAAATTTGATTTATTATATCTAAAACTAATAACTTATATAATAATAAAAAGATCAATATTATATACTAAAATTAATATAGAAAATAGAAATTATACCTCAATGATTTTTCAATATATAATAATCAACTATATATAATAGTATTTTATTTTGCAATTATTGGAAATTATAGCTTATATATTATCAATAAAATTACATAATTTATTAAACATTGTAAAATACTCAAATTTATTAATTCTATCAAAACTTCATAACTATATTTAATTCAAATAACCATACAAAACAGTTACTTATATTATTATTACATCAATATTAATAATTTTAAGACTGCCAAAGTATTGAAATAAATAATGTATATAAATATATAAAATTATTATTAATTTTTATATCAATATTTATAATTATATAATTATTATTGATATATATTTAGAGTTTATTAAATGTTATATGTTTATTATTGTATAAAAGTATAATTAGTTCAATACAAAACTTATATTAATTAATTTACTAAAATAATCAACAAAATAAATCTAGAATTATTTAAGCTTTGGATATTTATATTAATTATATTAATTATATAATTTATTGATAATATAATTAAACCAAATAATTTTATAATATTTTTTTTATTTTATGATTGATTTTGGGCTAATGGTAAGTAATACCAAATTCAAAACAAAATAAAAAATTAAATAATATCATTAACTTATAATATAATCATTGAAAAATATATTTGATACGAGTTGAATTTAAAGTTAATATTGGGCCAACTCAAATCTATCCTATTTTTTTTAATTTTCAGTTTGACTGATTTTGGTTTTTTGAAAAAATTAGTCACCCAGCTAAAAAAATCAAAAAAATTAATTATAAAAAAATAACTTACTAATTTTTTTGATTCATAAAATCCACTTGTTTTCTCCCATAAACTATGAAAATAATGCTAAAAGTATATTATTGCATTTTATAACAATGTGATTTTATTCTATATCAATTAAATAACTTTTATTTTGTGTTAAATATCACATAAATTTACTAACAAAAGCACCACTTTTAAGCTTTATTTTGTTTTTTTCTTTTATGTCATCTATTATTAATACTAGTAACAATAATAAAGGCTCCCTTAAACTACATTTAATAGAAGTTATACTTAATTAGTTAAGGCAAGAAGAAAACTATAAATCCTAGTATTCTAATAAGTTAAATGCTTCTTTTCAAATATATAACTTTATCTTTATTTTAAAAGAAGTAGATTACTTGAAGTTAAGAAAAAAGCTTAATAAAATATTTAATCATACAAAAACTCTCATTCATAAATTTAAAGCTGTTGAACAAGTTTTAACAAGTAAATAATGTAATAAAAATGGTTTTTTGTTTACAACAGTTAATATTATTATAACACAAAATGATTTAATTTTTAAAGCCTCTAATATAGCTTTTATAACTTCTTTATTACACAATTAATCTTATTACAAGGAATTAAATACTTTAGATAATAAAGAATAAAGTAATAGCTTTTACTTTTAATTATCTTCTTCAAGTGAAAGCTTTAGAAGTATAAGAAACAATAAATGAAAAAGGAAAAGTACTTAATTTTCCCTTTTCTTTAAAGTTATCAAAGAAAACATACAAGAGCAAAATAAAATCTTAAGACAATAGATTAAGATACAATAATTACAAAAAGAACATTAGTTATAACTATTAGAACAACAACAATCTTTAATAGAAAAACTTTTATAATTAATGCAAAAGAATTTTAAAAAGAATAATTAGTTTATATAATTTTTATTACTAAACAAAATATAATCAAAAGAATATATTTAAAATAGTTAACCAAGTGTTAATTTGTGATAACATTACTACTTGTGATTTATTTAATTTAATAAGGTTATTATATATGTTAATTATATTTTGCTTATTATCATTAATATTAATATTTTCACTAGTTTCTTTTTTAATTCTTTTTTCTAAATTATAATTTTATTCATTAAGAGAAATAAAGTTGTAAAGAAAAGTAGTTATATATATAAGTGTAACAATAAATTAATAAGCTTCTATATTTTGTATATAATAAGGTAATAACCTTAAACAAGAAAAGATAGCTTTCTAGATACTAAAAGTTTTTTCTACTATAGATTACCTTTTATTATGTGCAATATTGAATTTTTTTATTCTTTGTTTTATAAAAGAAAAAGCAACTTCAATTTGATTTCTTTAAAATAGAATAATTATAAATTTATTATTAGCATAACCTATAAAAAACACAAATTAAGTATATTTATTTATTATTGATAATAAATTAAATTAAGTATAAAACAATTATATTAATTATTATTATCTATAAGAATATATTTTCCTTGTTTAAAATATTTATTTAATTCATTGAATAGTTTAAATATTTTTAAAATATTAGAGTTATAATATAATTTAGGTTTCCTAAACTTAAAATATATAAATCTATTCAAAGATAATACAACAGCCATATATTAAATGCTGTGTGTGCTTTTTTTATTATAATATAACTGTGTGTGAAATGTAGGTTAATCTTCAAGTATAATATAACTACCATCTAAGTAACTAATATAGTTATTAAATAAAGGTTGTTCTAAATAAGATTCCTCTATATTATAATAATTTTCTAACCAAACTATTTGATCTTCTAGTTTTTTTCTAATAGAATATATTATCCTTTTAGTGTATAAAATAACAATTCCTTCTCTTATTCAGAACTTTTCAGCTATATCTTTTAAACATGCTTTTTTATGATCTAGTTGGTAAAGTGTAATTATTAACTGAGTTTCTAAAGATGTTTGTTTTCTTTAATAAGAAGAAATAAAATTTATATGTGATTGTAAAATATTAGCAAATTAGAAAAACTTAGCTTTTAGCATCCTCATCCATCTTTTAAAATCATTTTCTTTAAAAGGAAGTTTATATATAGACTATTATAGCAAGTATAGTATATATAACAAGTGTAGAGATATATATCTTGAGGTTTTTAGTTTATATAATAATCTTAAAATTGCTAGATCATTTATGTTCTCATCAAAGTCAACTATAATAAAGGTAATAAGGAACTCTACTATTTCTTTTGTGCTAGGCATAACAAAAAAATAAAACTAGTGAAGTGATTTTGATGAATACTATATATTTTTTAGTTTGAGAAGAGAAATACTTGATTATTAATTATTTTAAGACTTTAGAGTTAATTATAGGAAAACATCACTGAATTTTCTTTTTGGGACATATTTGAGCACATTTTTAATATTTTTTGAAAAAATCAGGAAAATTAGGAATTAGGGCAGATTTGAGTTAGCCTATTATTTATTTTTCAATATAAATTGATAATGATTTATGATTTTGAATTGAGAATCTTGTGCTGAAATTCACTGCCATTAATGTAATTCAATGTCTATCTCTCACTTGAAAAATTGTATAAACTATAAAATTATAGGCTGTGAAATTAATATATATATTCAGTCTGATTAAATATGTTAAATTTTTAAGCCTCAAATTAATTCAAATATTTATAGTTGATACAATATCTATTCACTAAATTAAACCTCAATGTAAAATTTGATCAATTTTATCCATAACTTAATATGTCTATTTCAATGATTATAAAGATCTAAAATTGATACAAATATTATATAATAATAAAATATTTATATCAAATTCGAAAATACATATAATATCATTAAATAGGTAAATCTCACTAAAACTTGATGGAATAATAATAGGACAAAAGAGTATAAATACAATTTAATTTTTTTAAAGCATATATTCATAAATAAATGTCCTTATATTTCTCATTGAAAATATAAGAATAATCAAGAGAATTTATCTCAATTAAGAAATCTTTCTATTTTCAATTGTACTTTAGATTTGAGAAAACATACTCTCTTGAGATCATTGGGAGAGGAATGTTCAAAGCAATATAGATCAATTATACAAAAACTTCAATATATATATATAAATATAAATAAAATTTACTTTGAAAGTCAGCATTTTTTAGTTATAAAATCGCGCTTTATTATCATTTAATTTGAGGTTAATAGTAATTTTATAATTTAGAATAAATATGATATGGTAATTTATAATGATACACTTAGTTGATAGATACCTGTAATATATATATATATATATATATATATATATATATATATATATCAAACTAGAATACTCTAACAATTACCAATTTCTCTAAGCTTTCAATTTTATTAATATAAGTTAAGTTTGGTATTATGACCAAGTTCTGATTAATTTTTCTTTGAAATTTTCTAAAATTGGCAAGTTTAGAATACATATTAAGTAGTATTGAATATCCTTTCCAAAATTATAAATATAGCTATTTTAGTCGGTAAATAATACAATAATACCACATACAATATGAAGAATACTCCAAATATTTTTCAATGATATTTTGAATAATTTGAAAGAATATATTAATTAATTTCTTAAAATGCTTATAAAATTCAAAGAAATATTCCCATATAGAAAAATTCATCCAAGTAATCAATAAACTTAATTTTCGGGCTAACCCAATTCTAAAAAATCACTATAAAGAGTCACTATCCCAACAATATCAAGAAATTCTCACTTAATAATACACTTTATAATATAACATAATATTTGTTAATTAGGGGGACAAGATAGACCCAAAGATAAAAAATAATGTTCTCAAATTAATCATTTATAAGCTTGATATCAATAATATCATTTAACAAATCTCAAACGATTAACTCACAGGATCCCCTAACAAAAAGTATAGAATATAAAAGTATTACAAATCTACGTAACTCGTAAAATAATATAATATTTCTTTAAAATGATGTAACTTATTTGGATATCACAATTTGACAGGGATCCAATTTATCAATCTCAGCCTCATATCGTGGCAATCTATGGTTCAAAAATTGTTAATATTAAATATATGAGGCGAGCGCCATAGTTTGTTTTAAAAAATATTCCTTGAAAGTTAATAAATTAAAGTAAAAATATAGTTTATAACTCTATCATGTGCTAAACTAACCTAACTCTTAATATTCAATAGATTTAAAGGATTTAAAACATATCTAATTACATTAATTAGTTGATGGCGTTAGATAATCATTAATATATAATTTTAAGAACATCATTATCGCCAGTTTACTTCTAAATCAAATTCTAAAAAATTATCTACATTTTTTATAAAATGTTAAACATTTTAAAAAAAATTTTTTTTACATAATAATTTAACATATAAAAATAAAAATTATCAACCCTGATAATATTATCACAGGAATAAAAATTAAATCATGATATAATTCAAAAATCATAATAATAACTCACTAACCTAAAAATAATAATCATTATTTGATATAGTGAGAGAAACATTTAACTAAATTGGACATATTTTAAATTTTTTTTTTTTGAAACTAAACTTTAATAGCAAAAGAAAAAAATAAATAATTGATATATGTGTGGTTAGTAATAACAAGATTTGAATTGAAATTTTGATATTTTTATATATTTTATTATTAAATTTAATTTGTATTGGAAGGAGGAAAGATTAGTTAAAAATATTCACAAAAAAATAGTACATATTTCAATAAAAGGTATTAATAAATATTAATATAAAACAATTCCATGATGAGTGATATTGGCTCTAAAATGTATAATCGAAATTAACTGAAGGATGGATATTGTGGACGGAGAGAAGAAAGTGAGAAATGCCAATGAGCTTAGAGCATCAATTTGTCTGATCAGGGGAAGACTATCAGACAATCGATGTGTTTATGTTTACTATGCGTGTGCACCCCCGTAAACCGAATGGCGTTCGAGGAGAGGGGTACACAACAAATGCTCTGTCTATTTTGCGCAAAACCGATTTGTCAACAAATCCGAATTGGAAATCGCTCATTGGCCAATAAGATTGTTCTGATGAATTACTGGATTTTGCTCGAAAGAGAGGGACTAGGCGGGGGTGGGGTTGCTCTGGGCAAATAGATTCCAGTTCAGAGAATGTGACGAGTGGTTCTTCTTACCAAACGAGCTGAACATCTCCAGGATCGACTCGTTATCATCTTGAAGTTCCATAACTGGGGTCAAGTATTGATTTTTTTTCATGGTGGATTTGAACTGACTGGAGGGATAGCGGATAGAGGAAGGGGGAGAAGTGGGTGTGATAGGCTCTGAGGGTGAGGCGGGATATGCTTGATTAATGCTCTCGTCCTCTGACCCGCGACGAAGATTCAATCTGGTAAAGTCAGGGATTTGAGTTAGTCTTCCCAGGGAAGATTCATTTCCATCAATAACCGACTGGCTGTCACTGACGCCGTTGGGATGGAAAGATCTCATAGAGCCACTACTACTGCTCCACTTAGATCTAAGCAATTTGGGCGGTGTTTTAGTGCTGGAAACAGTAGAGTTCTCGTAGCTTGTGTGTGTATTGAGGGGATTGGCGTGAATGGCTTTAAGGCCTTGAAGCCAAGATTTTAGCTGAACAGTGGTTTCAGCTTGTAAAAACCAGCACTCATCACCTGATTTAACCTGGAATACACGTTTTTTGCCACTGAAACCATCTGATACACAAATAATAGAATCCGGATTAATAGTAAGTTTATCTGTGGGAAGGGCAGAAGAGCAGGATGATTTGAAGCGATAGAGAACATTATCGTGAAGACAAAAGTATCTTCGCTTCCACTGCTTTCTGGCAAGAAGGCTGGGATTAATAACATATAATTTGACTAGCCAACCACTGATGCTAGAAGATTCTTTGAGCTCACCAAGTGTTAAGCCAGTTGAGGAAGCTGGAGGAGGTGATGGGTAGGCAGTGATGGGATCGAGAGAGATGACACTTGAGCTAGAAGAGCGGGGAGAAGTGACAGGGGGATGAACTGCTCTATACTTTTTATGGCCAAGAATTTTGAATGGATTGGGTTTTGAGCTGGATTTGGATGAACTGATGTTGACATTCTCATCTATTGAAGCTCTCTCTTTGATAGAAATGTTGGAAGCCATAGCATCATTTGATGGGTGAGGCTTATCTATCGTTGTTGGTACTCTTAAAGATTGCTGCTGCACCTTATTCCAACAAGTATCAAGTTGATCTAATAAACCACGAATATCACTACTGTATTGTGTAGAGAAATCATCTTCTCTGCCGCCAACAGAGGAGCCAAGTCCAGATTCGCGAGATTGGCGATTGACATTAGATATTGAAAGAGATTTTTGAAAAGTTAGACGATCTAAGTTAGCTTTGAGGCTGATTAAAGAGTCGTTATAGTTGGGTGTAGGTGTTTCCGTGTGATTTAAAGGTAAATCCCATCTGGTGCCAAAAAGGGACTGGGGTGAATGGCGCTTAGTATGTAGGTGCGCTGTTGCTATTGTTGCAGACATAATATTTCAATTTGAAACCAATATAAATTGAAATTAATAGGTAACAATATACAAAATAGTATGAACTGTTGGGAAAGAAGTATGAAGCTGGTCTTATAGTAAATTCACAAATATATATCAAGTGAATAGAAGATAAGCCAATACCCAAATAAAAACCAAGTAAAATTGAAGTTTGTGGAATGGATGCCAATTTATAGGGGATGCGAATATTGATAGTGTAGGTTTTAAATATCCGATTAACAGCTGTGAAAGCTGATTTGAAGAAGGGGGGAGGAGAATAGTCGAGGGGGGAATTTAGTACAATTTGAGAGCTAAACTTAAGTTACACTCACTGTTAATTATACTGGTTATTGCTTTCAATTGGGTTAAAATTTTTATATTGAGATCATTTTGTTTGCCATAATAACTAATATTAAAATTAATAAATATCAACTTCTATTCTATTCATAAATATATCCTTTGTTAAATATGAATATAGTATCATGTACGCTGTCAATATTATTATCTTAATCGTTGCATTGATCAATTTTGAGACATCCGAATATTAGTGTAATATTTTTGTTATAATCTTGTTTCTTATTTTTAAATCACCGATCATTCAATATCATATTGGAAAATGTATAACATATTATGTTATCCGATAGTCTTTATTCCAATATTAAACAGATATATTATGATTATTAGAATGCAATAGGCTATATAATTTATCCCTCTCGTTTTTATGAATCCACACCATTAAATTATTGTTACGTTGATTATTCAATAACTCAATGATATAAATAATAAAATGTAAAAAGAACTGACATTGAGTCATCATACATTTAGTATAGTAACAACTTTCAACTAATAAGAAATATATTTGTTTTTAGTATCTTGATTGAGAATCTAGAATGAATCAGAACAATTTCAAGAAAAACGAGCTTAAAAAGTAGCGTAAAATAAAGTCAATTTCTGAATTCAAATTGCGGGCATTTTATGAGATATATAGAAAATCTCTAATTGAATGCTCAGTTACCCCGAATATCTATATATTAAATTGTGAATAAGTCAATTATAAGATAATACTAGATATTTGAAAATTTGAATTGTTTTTAAAATAGATTAAGTGACTATTTTATATTTTTTTTAACTTATAAAATTATTAATTTCATAGATTATTATACATTCTTATATTATTCTCATTTTATTCTTTATTTTTAAAATTATAATCTTTAAATTTATTAACATTATTAATTAATAATATATTTTTAAATGTAAAAAAATTATTATAAATTAATATATATATATATACTATCATTTATTTATATTGAAAAAATACTCTCATCAAATAAATTACTCAATTTAGAAATTTTGAAAGATTAAAAATTTGATAAGATTTTATTTTAAATAATAAAAACAATATTTGATTAATTTGATAATATTTCAATTTTGTTTTTTTTTAAAAATAAAATTAAAAAGAATAAATTTAAGAAAACTCTATAAGTATCAGTTTATCCTATCCACAACATTTACAAGTAAGTATATGATTGACTAAGAATGTATCCATTCTTGATAATATGGTACTTGTTATGGAGTTGGTGGAATGACTAAGGGTTCATTTGATTGGTAAATCTTTGAATCCATTCACTTTCAATTTTTAGATTTTGACATTGATTTTACCTCATATGGAAATTTTATCAAAAATTTTTGAACGATTATGCTTAAGAATGCTAATTGAAACTGAGGGATTGAAGGGAGATTGTGGTAAGTGAAAATTTTTAAAGTAATTCGAATTCTACATTTAGGGATCAAAATGCGATGGAATTTATTGATAAAGTTGAATGATTATCTCTCTTTATTTATTCATATTATAGTAATTCTTTATTACTTGATATGACATATTATGTTTTAATCTAATGTAAATAATAAAATATTCATCATTAGCTAAATATGTATTTAATATACTCTAATCATTGAATTAATATGTAGAGTTAATATCAAAAAGAATATATTGTTTTTTTCCAATTATACATTACTTAAATATTTTTATTAAAGCATATAAGGAAAAGCTAAAATATATATTGAAATGAATTTAAAATTAATCCGTCTTCTGCAGATTATAAAACATTTAAAAATGATTATTTCCTTATCATTATTATTGTTATTCATCCCTTAGACTAAAATCCGAATTTTTACTCCTTGACCTATATTAAACCAAATTTGAAATAAATAAACCAAAAGTATATCAAATAAAAATATATGATAAACTCGTGATTTCACAATGATAGGCATACTCTATTATCATATTCTCTATGAATCATTCGGACTTAATATTAAATAAATAAGTAATTATTGATAAATATATAATATTAAATAGGCTATTTTTTAATTTAAATTGGGTAATTATTACCAATTATAAATGAATTAAACTGATTATTCTCTTAAATAATAAATTATTTATTCATAAATAGTATCGTTTTATAATTTATTATATTATAATATTATGAATAAAAAATATTTTATTAAATTTTTCTCCATTATACTTTAACTTTTATTGTAAATTTATAACTATGATTTATGAATACTTGAAACTTTCTATAATATTATTTAATTATTTAACTCTTGAAACAAACCTGTATAACTACAATACTGTTAGCTTCTGTTTAGAACTCAGTAGAATTTCTATTAATTGATAGAGCCATTACTTTAAGAATCATATCAGCACCTTTTTAAAAAGATATCAATATATTCAAATAAGGTTTAATAATTAATTGTATTATATTCCTTTATCAATATAAATGAAATTCATTATTTAATATAATTTCACAATTAGTCTCATTTCATTTTTAATTTATATATTATAATATCTGATTCTTACTGAATATTCATTATTATTATTATTGTTATTATTATTGGTATTTTAATTTAGGATAAAACATTTAGCTATATTTGTTATTAGCCGAAAAGTTATTGTTAAAGTTAGAATAGCTATTTGGATAGTTTGATATTTCACCGACATTCATTTATAATATATAAAATAGTATATATATATATATATATATATATATATATTATGAAACAATGATTTTTGATATTTGATAATGATAAAATTAACCATATTTAAAATTAGTAATTTTTTCTATATAAAATAAGTTATACAGATATTACAAAAAAACTAGTCACTATATAGCATAAGAAATTATTAATTATTTTATCTTATTTGAAAATTTCAAATTAATGAGACTAGAGCTAATATTAAGAATTGAAGGATAATATTACAGTTTAATATTCTATATATAAATTATTGAGATCAAATATTTGATGATTATATTTAAACTTTTTGTTGCTATTGAATTACTTCCAATGTGCATTTGAATAGCATTTACTAACATTATAATTACTTAGGTAGTATCCAGTTAGACTGATTTCATCTGACAATCGATTGCCTTATGGAGATATAACTCCGGAATACTCTTCACACCACTTCAAGGTCTCATTTTTCTGATGATCTAATATACTTCTTTATTCTGTCTACAGCCGAAGAATGGTCTACAATAGGACCATTGTCGGAATACATTTTCATCCTCACTTCTGTTCTTTTTTGAAGCACATTAAACCCTTAATCCTATTAAAACATCTTAACTCAAATTACCAAACAAACCACAAACAAGTCACTCCCTTTCCTATTATCAACGTTTTACTAACAATCCTTAGAATCACAAGATTGTTTTTAATAGCATTGAATATAATGAAAAACTCCAATATTGGATGTACGTTTGCTTGGGTATTTGTAGAATATTAGTACAATTAAAATTTGATTTTCAAAATCAACTCAAATATAATAAGTTAACTACAAATATAATTTGTACTTTATATGCAATTCTCAGAAATATTATATTATTCTTAATATACATTTCAAAGGCATATATATAAATTCAAGTAATGATTAATATAAATATTATATTAAATTTTATACCTAAAAATATAATAATTTTAATTTATATTACTATTTAAAAATTAAAATATAATAAATCTTTGTCACAATTTATGTTTAGATTAGTAAATATTTTTCAATTATTTATATTTAATACTTTGAACAATAATTTACACACTAGTTTCGATTCTATATCATGGTTTTAATAATCATTATCTATACTGGATAATTTATTTAGCATTGATTGAATTTCGGCTTATATTAATATTACTCTAACTGAAAGTTAAATATTTTGATCTTGGCTTTTTATATCTTTAAAAATGTTTGAGATTATAAAATTGAAAAAACCGATATTTTTTTTTGAAAACAAATTGATCTAAATATTCCATGCATCTTATTAATTCAAAACTTCAATATTATTTTATTCTCCTTTGACCAACTAAATACTTTTTTTATAATGCAAGTGAATGAGATGCTTAGCATCAGAGTTTTTTAACATTAATCAACAAAATTCAGCCATTACTTTGAAAATTTTGATTTCAATTGTTTATATTATCAAACACAACTAATTAAAAATCATACACATATCTGAACAGTGTAGATATTAAACTATCATATTTGAAAGGCAAATCCTTGATAATATGGCAGATATTCATTATTTTTACAAGTCAAAATTTTTTAATTCTATAATAATAAATTAATTATTTCCTTTTTGAAGTTTTAGTAATATTAATATTGATTTTTAATTATTGAATCAATAGGTAATTATTTTATTATAACAAAAATTGGAATTAAAAGTATTTATTACTATGATTTTTATGATTTGATATTTTAAGAGTTAAATATCGACTATTTTTAATGGAATTAAATAAAAATATGTGAATTATAATTAACTGTTATATTTACTAGTATTATTATGTTTTATAACTATAATAGTTTATGATATTATAAATTTTATAAAATGTTAATCATCACAGATTTTTTGGTATAATAATAATTTTAATTTGATATTATATGATATTTTACAATACTCAGAATAATATTATATTATTGCTGAGTTATTATAATGATGGAGAATAATCCTGTCAATTACTCAAGAAACTCCGATTACCGCAGGATTTGAGAAGTCACATTGGAGATATCACACCCCATGAACTAGTTGATCCTATTACTTTCTGCCTGTAAGTTGTTCATGTCCACAAAAATCAACAATGGAACCTAATATAAGATTATCACAAGCAAACTAATAAACACATCTTCTATCTTCATTTTCAAAAGTATACCGTCTCTAAGTTTTTCTCGTAGCCCTCACAAAAGTGTTGAGTTGTGACGAGCGTGAGATATTTACTTTATTCAAAGAACCCGATTCGTAACAAGTCATTTTCACCTACTTTGGTGAACCCCAATAATTTCCCTTAATTACGTGGTAATTTATCGTTTACCACTGGCGATTCCCCGTTTAAGCTCGTAAAGCCCATTGTTGTCAGTGTTAACACCCGACAATAATTATTATATATATATATATATCATATCATATATAATTAAATCATATATTTCAATTTTACAATATAATATTAGTTTATTCATAATAAAATTTTCTTAACTAATTTTTTTTACCAATTTGCAAAATTTATTATTTTTAATTAATTATAAACAAAATTTGCCAAAGTTTTAATAATGCTTATTGATTATCAATTCTAGAGATTAGATTATTTAATCATTCTTTTAAGAGCTTTATTCAAAGCATATTTCAATTTTATGTGTTAAACAAAATAAATTTAATGCTGAAAAAAATATATGTTCAAAATGAATAATAACATGAAACTTCACAGCCTTTCAACCTCAATATATTTTATTAGTTATAATTGAGTTTTTTTATATAAAACATTCTAAATTCAAAATATCATAAAATAGAAAAAACGCATATTTATAATTTAAAATACTACATACTAATATTAAAATATAATTTACACTAAAATATTGAATACATTGGATTAATACTAGCTTTTTCAACAATTATATAAAAATTTATAAGGTTATCACTATTTTATAATTATTTTTTCAAAATCAAACAAATTCACCTTAATTCAAAATTATTTAATTGCATATGGCGCAATTTGATAATAGATTCAGAGGATCTCATTCTTCTAGATTAATAAATAATAATACATTCAGCAGAAAAAAGGGGGGAATGATATCAGATAAAATATAATATTTTGTATTGAATAATTAGCAGTATATTTTTATTACATATGTATAATGCCATTAAATGTATTTTTAATATATCAACAACAATTTATCTTACAAATAATATGAACAAATTCAATTATTATTACATTTATATTTTTTTTAATTAAATTATATATATATATATATATATATATATATATATTAATAAATAATTGATAATATAATATTAATATCCAATTAAAGTTTAATAATATTAAATTGACTATATTAATCAAATTTGAAAATTGCTATTATATTGAAAATTTTAACTAAATTTTATTAGTGATAAGATTGAAATCGCGATTATTCAATTTACATATAATTTATTATTATCATTATTAAGTATTTAATGATCAAATATGAGAGACTTGAATTTTGTAATCAAAAATAGAGAAATAATATATTAAATTATAAATTTATTATATCAATTTTATTATATTGGTTTTAATAAGTAGATTAATAAAATGATTAACTCGAAGGTTGATATATAGTCTAATGAACTTTGGGAGATCCGCATCTTTCATGGTATTCTCTTAGAATAATATCAACAGCTTCAATACC
The DNA here is from genome assembly GCA_000697335.1 of Conidiobolus incongruus B7586. Taxonomy (NCBI): domain Eukaryota; kingdom Fungi; phylum Entomophthoromycota; class Entomophthoromycetes; order Entomophthorales; family Conidiobolaceae; genus Conidiobolus; species Conidiobolus incongruus. The sequence goes on from JNEM01016709.1 coordinate 14,194, forward strand.
TAATGGTTGAATATCTGCAAGAGCTTTAATCTTATTTGTAACTTCCTTAGCTTGCTCGTCAGTGAGATGTAATCCAAGTTGTTGCACTCTGTTCTTGATAGCATTCCATCCAGTTAATCGATGACCAATGGAAACGTATCTTGTCATACCAAAGTCTTCAGGCTTCAAAATTTCATAGGTACTGGGATTGTTCAAAATAGCCTTAGCATGAATACCTGCTTTGTGAGTAAAAGCACAATATCCAGTAATGTAATTGTTGAAAGGTACTTGGATTTCTACTGAATCAGCGACCAAGTTCTCTAAGTCTCTTAGTTTGCGTAAATTATACTTATTGGTGATATAGTCGCGATCAGCGGTGTACATACGAGCCATAAGACCTCCGAGAGGAGTGATACCGTTTCTTTCACCAATACCCAATACTGAAGTATCGATATGGGTAGCACCTGCTTCTAATGCAGCATAAGCATTAGCAATAGCGCATCCTGTATCATTATGGAAGTGACATTCAATATCACAAGAGACAACACCACGTAACGTACGAACTAATTCATAAACTTGACGAGGGTTAGCACATCCAACAGTATCAGCAATTCCGACTCTGTTAACTCCGAGCTTATCAACTGTCTTGTAAATGTTTAGTAAATCGACTAAATCACTACGGAAGGAGTCTTCAGAAGAGAATCTGACTTCTAGACCTCTAGACTTGATATATGTGATGACTTCAATAGCTTGTTTGGTGATATAGTCCATATCCTTTCCGTGGGAAAATTCTCTTAGGAATGAAGATGTTCCAATAACAACATCAAGACCGTCAACACCTAATAAAAATATGAGTTAGGATCAAATCAACCGCTTGATTTTTATTATAGACTTACCAGTGTCGCAAGCAATCTTAGCATCATCCATATGACATCTTACGTGTGTTAATATCTTGGCTTTCAATCCAAGCTTGCAAATGGCCTCACAATCAGCTCTTGATTGTTCAGAAGCTGCAGGAGATGTCAATTCTATATAATCAACACCAAATTCATCCAAAGCTTTGGCGATTTCAATCTTCTTTTGGGTATCAAAGAAAGCATTTGCAAATTGTTCACCCTCTAATAAAATAAATAATGATCAATATATAAACAAAATTGGATAGTACTATTAAAATTGATTACCTCTTAATGTGGATTCAATGATATAAAAATTATTAACTCTACTTAAAGGATCTTGATACTTGGGAGCGTATGGATTTTCGTTAGGTACAAATTTTTGAGTATGACCATTAGTTTGAGTTCCGTTAGTTTGAACATTGTTAGATTCTGCCATGTTAATAAATTACAGTAAATAAATATATGTATATAATGTAATGATTGTATATCAATATTCTACAAAAGAATCAATTTCAAGGAATTAAACTCTTTTTATACCTGTTAGTTAATGCTATGGCTTTTATTCATTCTGACACATAAAATATTTTATTTTATTCAATTTAAAATTTTGTAAGATTAATAAAATCATGCTATCTGATTGGTTAGAAATGAACCCTGGTAACTTGGAATGGTAAGGTATTATTGGATGGTTTGAGATTTATCCAATCATTTAAAAAATTGAGAAAAGAGTGAAAAGATGATAAGAGGTGAGTCAGGGTTGGTGATTAAATGTACATAAATCATAAATTTGGCTATCAATTAACCTGAAAAAAAATTGAAAAACCCTCCAAAAATTCGAATAGAAAATGTATTGATTTATACTGTATGACTCATATTTAGAGTTACTTAGCTACATCTTCTCCATTTCTCGAATTTTATTGGTTCTTATGATTGAATTTTACTAATTCACTTAAGTCATTTCAAGTTTCTGAATTAATATGTGCAATACAATATATCAATAGTACCAAGAATATATTATTATCTTTCTAATTTTTACTCTATTTTTATTCATAATTATTTTTAACTATAACTGAAGAATAATTTATATAAGTGCATTTTTAATGAATTAAAAATAGTATTATTTAATTTTTCAATTTCAAAACTCTAAATTTAGTAAAATCAAATACTTTAAATTCCTTATATAGTTATAATTACCAATTTTCATATTATTTTGAATAAAAAATAAATAAAATTTTAATATCATTACTTAACTTTTCTATAAATTCAATATTATATAATAAATTATAAAGTTTATTACTATATATACTATTAAATATGCAAAAATTAATAATTATTATAATATAATTTGAATATTTACAGTAAAAATAATTTAATAGATGAAATAAGTAATCAAATATATTTGAAACCATAAATTAGTCTTTAATTTATTACTCAAATGACCAACAAAACAATGATTTCATTCGAATTACTGAATTGATTTTATCAGTCTGTTAATTTCAATTAATAATAAACTTCAAAATTCGTATTAACCAACTTGACTCAAGTTCGTTAATAATTATTCAATCGTTTATGAATCATAAATACTGATATTTATTCATCAACTAATATATAAAAGAGTAATAAATTAAACATTTAACAATATTTTAATTTTACTAAAAATTTCTTATTTTCTCAGCGTAATATTATTGATACTTCATATGACTCAGATTGATCTATTTTATATTAAATTCATATATAATCATTTCATAATTTAGAAATCTGTAAAATTACATCAATCTAAAAATTCGAAAATAAAAATAAAAATTTTAATTAAAATAACATTAATTTTATTGAATCTCATCAATCATTGATAAGATATTCACGATTAATCATATTATTGGAATCTATAATATATATTGGTTTCAATAACATATTCCATTGGAAAGAGTATAATATGATGTAATAACCTATTTAATTATATATTAAATTGTATAATTATAATTCCTGTAATTATGTTTAAATCGCACTTTAACAAAAATATATTGTCCAAAATTCAATTTATTATTGTTATTATTATTAATTCACATATAATATTTTTAATTATAAAATTAATGAAAATACAACTATAAGACAATTAATATTATCAGTGGTTTACACAATATCTCATTTAGTTCTATTTTCATAGATTAATATAACATTAAAATTAAATAAAATGCAATATATTAGTCAACCACTAATTAATATCAATAGAATCAATTCTCAATATTAATTTTAATAGATTGATAGTAAAAAGATAAAATATGAAATAATAATGGAATATATATGGATATATGCTTTAATTTGTGTATTTGTTTAAATCAATTCATTTCAATCAATATAATAATATTCAAAATATTTAAAAATTATTTTTTAATAAAAATTCTTATAATTAAAATATTTTTAATTGTATAAAAGTACTAATAAAATTTCACAATTATTAAATATAATCAAAATCTTAGTTATTCTAACCAATAATTTTTTTAAAGGTACTAAATGTTCAATCACTAATAACCTGAAACAAATTCCATCCTTTATGAATATTACACAAATTTAATATTTAATATTTAGATTGATAAATTTAATAACGATCTAAAAATAAATCATAGTCAATAATCAATATCTGGATTTTCTAGATTAACTAAAGAAAAAATATGAAGGTTGAGAGTGAAATGATAAATTTATAAATTGTGGATTTTAAAAGTGGGGTAAAGAGTAAATAATAATAGTAGTTAAGTGTAAGGGTGAGAGAAATAATAAAAAATGTAAATGGTTATGGGAAAATAATGCTCGACGCCTACAGGATTCGAACCTGTGCTCCCAAAGGGAAACGCCTTAGCAGGGCGCCGCGTTAACCACTCCGCCAAAGTGTCTTGAATAGTGAATCAAATATAATATTAGATATCATATTATATTTCACATATCAAACATTACAATATTTTCATTTAGAATTTCATATTTTTTCTCATACCATCTTTATATTTTAATATAGGTATTAATTCATTCTTTGTAGGCAATGCATATATACTTGCAATAATATAAATTCAAACCTAATCTATTTGTTATACAACTGAAAATTACATCAAATCGATTTATCATCTCTTTCAGAATTGATTCACTATTGTATTATTAAATTTGTAATATAAAATCAATATTAATTGAGATATTGTTATTGTAACAGAGACTAGAAAAATAGTGAGATGGTAATATTGCAAATAGATTGTCGTAATATTAGTGTGCGTGAAGTACGTCCTGATTAGTGATATCTTCTTCGAGTGGCATAGCTTCTTGGATTTGTTTCATATAATTTACTGTGCGCACAGCATTGACTACCTTCTTGAGTGACTTCTTTCTTGTGCTGAGCTTGCGACGTACATTGGGTAATAAGTCTTGGGTTGGTGCTTCGTCCTTACGTTCTCCAGGTTCCTTGAGCCAAGGATGTTTCAATGCCTCTTCAGCGGTCATGCGCTTTTCTGGGTTGGCTACCAAGCATTTGGATATAAAATCTTTTGCGTTGGATGAGATAGGATCCCAGTATTCCTTGGGTGTGAAGGAGTATTTAGCATTAACAATTGCCTGAAGCTGATCAGGTTCGGTTGGGTGATCAAATGGAGGTGATCCATTAAGTAAAAAGTAGGTAATTACACCAATGGCCCACATATCACTAACATAATTTCATTTAAATATTAACCAAAAAAGATAATAAAAATCAGGTTAAGCTTACACAGGTTGACCATGTCCCTTTTTCAAATAGATTTCTGGAGCCATGTATCCTGGAGTACCACAGGTGGTTGTTAACATGTAAAATTGCTCAGGATCAATAACTCGAGACAGTCCAAAATCAGCAATTAAAAGTGGTGAGTCTTCTTTATCAGTTTGGAATAGTAAATTTTCAGGCTAATTGAATATTTAATAATCATATATAATTTAGTGGTTTTAAAATGAATAATGAATTACCTTTAAATCTAATAATTCAAAATTAATTGTTAAAAAATTACTAAAAATGACTTAATAATATTATTATTATAATTAAATACCTCTATGAACAATACCCTCCTTATGTAAATAAGAAACAGCAGTAACAATAGTTTTCACCAGTTCAGCAGCTTTATCCTCGTAAAAACTGCCCAATATACAAATCCTATCGAATAGCTCACCACCAGTAGCTAATTCCATAACCAAGTACACTTCAACTAATAAATAAAATATTAAAACAAAATAAAAAATAACTTACAGTTATTAGTCGTCTCAAAATAGTCTACCAAAGTAATAATATTAGGGTGACCTTTAGATACCTTAGTCAACACATTAATCTCATTTCTTGCCATATGCTCCCTTCCACGCATTAATTTTTTATTTAAAACTTTGGCCGCATACTTGGCGCCAGTTTCAATCTAAATCGCCTGTTAATTAAAATTAAGTTGATACAGAATATTATTTATATTACGTGAAAAACTTCTAAATAATATTAAAAAAATTAATAAAACTATGTATGAAAAATTAAAGTGATTTACCTTTAACAACTGCATAAGTACCCTGACCCAAAGTTTTACCAGTTCGATACTTACAAGGAGCTAAAGGAACACTCATATTAAAATTAATTACTTATTAATAACAATAAATCTTAAGACAATATTAAATCAAAGAAATAATTTTAAGCAACTAAATAAATTATTTAAAAAATTTAATAAGGGTTAAATATCCATTTAACTATATAAAAGTAGTCACTTTGAAACATATTAAAACTAACAAATTACTAAATGGGATATCTTAATTGTTTAAGAATAACTTGTAATTTTCTATTTATACTATTTCCAAGCATTTTTTATGGTGCTATTTTATTATACTCAACACTTTTGTTTATTTTACTAGCGTTCCAGATTTATTAATGTGTTATATAGATAAATTGGATTCGGATATTTAATAATTGACTTAGAACCGAATCAATCCAATATGTAGAAATAGCCATAATAAATTTTCAACCTTTGAAATCATAATATTAATATCACAAATATATAAAGTATATAATACTAAATATAATCAATCGTAATTTTATATAATATAAAATAATAATATTTCAATTTTTTTTAATTTGATCATAGATATTATTAAATTTTTTGAAACTTATAATAAATTTCAATAAAATGTTATATAATTCTAATATTTTGACTAATTATTAACTCTAATTCTATCATAATGAAGAAATGAATCAATTAATTTATGTTATAGCTAGAAAAATATTATATTATAGTTATGACTAGTAAACTCTAATATTCTAAATTTTAAAGATTATTATATTCTTTGATCATTTTGATCAGAATATAAAAATTGAGAAATTTTTTAAATGAGAAAAAAAATATATAAAAAGGAGTTCAATAGTAATCATAATTAAATAAAATTGTATTATTGAGTACTGATAATAAATCAAACTATAATAACAGTTATATTCTAAAATGATTGTCTAATATCAAAAAATATTGCAAATAATTTAAAATTTTAATTACTTGTTGAATAATTATATGAAATATCACTAGATAATTTAATAATTTTTAAAAAAGTTTAAATATATGAAGAGTTATTTGAAATATGTAAATACTGTGTAAAATAAATTTGGTTAATGGATGAATAATTGGTAATAATTCAAGAGAATGAATATATATTAAAATAATGAATGTTTGAAGTAAATAAGAATAAGCATGGGTTTAAAAAAGGAGGTATTGAAATTTGATAATGGATGAATGTATTTTCTTTTATTTGATATGAATTTAATTAAATCAAGTTCGAAAATAAGCAGCGTAGCGCAGAGGAAGCTCGCGGGGCTCATAACCCCGAGGTCGGAGGATCGAAACCTCTCGCTGCTATTTTTATGAAATTTACTTTTATCGAATCAAATAAAAATTTAATCCTTTTATTATAATATCACATTTTTTATTATTTCAAATATTTTCCATTTTAGTATTTTGAAAATTGTTCTAATTTTTTCGTTTCAAATTCTAGTATAAATAAATATTATTATTTTTTTATTATTTGAGCTTATACCACAAATTTAATTTTTTTCAAAATTAATTTCGAAATATGGAAATTCACGAAAATATTTAAATTGCAAAATGTTGATCAAATCTTTCATCATTCTCGTTACTTTAATAATATTGTTTTAAAATAATATTATAAAGTGTATATTTATGAAAAGATGGAATTCTAAACACTATAATATGATAATTTATAATCTACAGTTTTGGTTATTGTTAACAAATTATATTCATTAGAATTTCATATGTAGTGATTCAACAGCTGCACAACTTCACTCAGATTTTCCCAATAATTATTACGATAAATGCCAATATTACACAGAATAGATCAATTGTCCTAGAATTAACAGTTGCTACTTATTTCTCAACTTAAATACAATTAATTTTCAAATGAAAATGGTCATGTTTATTTTTTCTCGGAAAAATTGGAGTTTCTAAAACTTACCGATGCAATCGATTCCGAGTGCTAATCAATTTTCCATTACTATATAAATTGATTTTGGAATATATTTCATAGATTTGGGTCATAAAATTGGTTATTCATCTAGTTTTTATAATTTAATGTGATAATCATTATTGAAGGAAAGAGAATATAATTAAATATAATATAATTATATATTATTTTCAAGTTATAACCTTCATTGAGATTTCGATATATAGACCAATTCCAATTCAAGAAACATTAAAACCATTCAATATACACATTTGCCTGATTCGCAAAGTTTTCAAAACAATTAGAAAAATCCACTCATGTGCCTAAGTCTATGAAATCTAGATACTGGATCCCTTTAAAAATATTACAAAATTATATTACATAATATTTGAAGCGATAAATAAGTAATAATGCTAAAATTTTATAAATATATGAATTTGTTTAGATAAATACGATAACTACTAGTCATTACTTTCATATTATTACACAATTGCAGTAGCTATCCAACAATTAATTCCAATAATAATTGATTTCTCTATTCTCTATGCTATCATATATAAATTTTAATAGGAACCTAATTTTGAGAACATTTTTCAAATTATTCGAGTTTTTTAATGTTAAAATGTGTTAAAATTATAATAAAAAAATAAACAATTCATTAATATCAAAAATTTTTTTAAACATATAGCAGTATTACTTATTTGGTATATATTTCAATATATATATTTCCAAAATTTATAATTTATTCAGAAAAGATAATACTTGATTGGACTAAATTAAAAAATTTGGAAGGAATGTCAATATCCTCCCAATTCTTACCCAATTTTCGAACAATTGGGTAAATTGGATCCACGTTCAGCCTTATTCACAAACTACTATAAATTGGTAATTGACCCTAAATTAATGGACAAGTTGATCAGCTTAAAAACTATTCACTATAAAAATATTAAAAATAATAATATAGTAATATAAAATAATAATTAAAAATTAACTGATCATTACAAAAATGATTCAAGCTATAAGTAACGCTACAGGGTTAGGAGTGCCTACACTAAAACTGTTACTCACACTGTTGGGAGGATATCCCACAGCATACATTTACAGAACACTGTATTTGAGACCTATTGACAACGAAGATAAAGGCGAGTCCCAAAGAAGTTTGTTTTTGGCTTTGAGTGGTTTGGCTTGGGCTTACTTTTACAACGGTAACAATATTATCCACTCCTTGATTTGCATCATCTTCACTTATATCGTGTGCTCCATTGGTGTGGCTACCAACCAGCGTCTCGTTGCCAATGGCCTCGTATTCGTGTTCAATTTGGTGTATTTGCTGGGAGGATACTGGGCCAATATGCAAGGTGATTACGATGTCAGTTGGACCATGCCCCACTGTGTGTTGTGCTTGCGTTTGATGGGCTTCGGCTTCGATATTATGGACGGTGGCGAACAATTGAAGGCTAAGGAAAAGACTGCAAAGGATGGATCCAACGAAAAATCTAAGGAAACTGCGCCTCCCAAGGCTGCTACAGCACCTCGCGGTGTTGCCAAAACGCCAGTCTCATTCAGCGGTAACTGTGCTTTAGTTAAGATGCCATCATTCATTGAAATGCTGGGTTACACCTACTTCTTCAGCGCTTTCTTGGTTGGTCCCCAATTTTCTTTCAAATTGTACAAGGAATTCATCCAACTCAAGAACTTGCCAGTTGGTGAAAATGGTAAGTTGCCCAGTGGTGGTAATCGTGCTGCCATCAAATCTTTCTTATTGGGTGTCATCTACTTGGGTGTTTACCAAGTACTCTCTGGTCTCTATCCTTATGACGTTTTCTCATCTCCCGAATTTACTCAAAAGTCCTACTTCAACAAATTGGTCTGGACTTGGATGTATGGAAGAGCTTCCATTTCTAAGGTAATTGTTATTCTATATTATATATAGATTGATTCTGACTATTCATAGTATTTAGGTGCTTGGATCATCAATGAAGGTGCCATTATCCTCTCTGGAATTTCCTATAACGGCACTGACGACAACGGCAATCCCGACTGGGGCGGTTTAACTAATTTGAACGTATACGGCTTCGAAACCGCTACTGCTCTCTCTCAAATTGTTGCCACCTTCAATATCAACACAAATTTCTGGGTCAAGCAATACATTTTCAAGCGTCTCAGATTCCTCAACAACAAGCAACTCTCATCCTTAGGGGCCCTTATTTTCCTCGCCATTTGGCACGGCATCTGGCCCGGCTACTTCATCTGCTTCTTCCTCGAATTTTTGGATATGGAATTGGAGACCAAACTCACCAAGAAACTCGCAGGTTTAACTGCCCAATGGAACAAGAATATCGTTACCAAAGTATTACTCCACACCTACTGCTACCTTTATACAACTGGAGCTCTCTTTTACGCTTTGACAGCCTTTACATTATTGAGACTACCCCTAATTATCCATACTTATAACAATATATATTGGGTTGGTCATGTTGTTGTAGTTGTAGGATTAATTGTAGAACCTTTTATTCCTAAGTTTAGAGTTAAAGAATCTAAGGAAAATCTTAAAAAGACTGAATAATCTAGTTATATTAATATTTATAATAATAAATGCATATTTTATATAATTTTAGCTTAGTTTAATAATTTTATTCAATACATTCTAAAAAGAGTCTATTCATCTTTATAAAAACTCAATTAAATCAAACCATCCTATACCAAATTCTTTTCTATTATCCTTAGCAACGCCTGAACACATAATAACACTCACATCAGTATCGACAACCCTCATACAATTAAACTTGCGAACTGGATCCAACTCAAAATTCTGCACCAAAGTGCCATTCTGATCACTTTTGGGACTCAGCTTCTTACCAAATTCCCAAATCTTTCTTACCATCGTTACCAGAATTCACCACCACATTCTTATCACTTTTCTCTATCAGTTCCAAATTTGTGATCATATAATTGTGGGCCTCACCAAGGTTGTAACATGTCCACTCCATCTTGTGGGACTTTGGAGGCAAGTATTTGTAGAACACTTTGATGGATCTATCGCCACACCCGCAGAAGATTTGCTTGGTATCGCCGGTGAGTTGGAAGCTATTAACGAATGGAGGATTGATCATCTGTTGAACTCCTCCGTTGTATTTGTTACCTAAGTCGTAATATTCAGCTAGTAAAATGTAAATTTAATTTATATGTTTGATATTAATAGACATGTATATATAAGAATACCCAGATTGTAGAATTCAATAGGTTTGGGTTTGTTAAGGTCCCAAATTCTGAGATAGTTGTCATATCCTCCAGTTATCACTAGATATATGATTAATATAATTCGATATATTTTATATTATATTAAAATGCCTTGAGTTGTTTTCTCTCCAATAAATTTGACATCCATAGCAATCTAATAGAATATTAATAAATGAATATATTGTTATAATTATTCATTTACCATTTCATGAACTTTTCTAGTTCCCTGAACTTCCAATCCATTCCCACTACATTTAAAAGTTCTCAACTCTCCCTTATCATTCACAATTGCCAAAGTATTATTATTATGATTTAAAACCATCTAATAAAATATGATTAGCATACCATCTTAGTGATATATATAATATACATTGTTAACTTCTTCTCCGACTTCCAACACTTGCAAAAGTTCATTATAAATAAGATTGGTGTTCCTGAGATCATATACGTATAACTATCAACCATTAATAAAAACTATTTAATTATAATATGTATGTTATTTTATCGCCACTACTCAAATAAATGTAAGGTAATGAACTGGATCCATTAAATAATACACTTGATACCTAACAAATCTGCTGTTAATAAATAATCATATAAATGATAATAAATTAATAATTACAGAATCTAACAGTCCCACAATACTCCTAACATTCTTTTGAGTTCTAATATCAAATAGCCTACTGGCTTTATCATCTTTTTATATTGTTAACTAATATCCTAAACTATTTGAATTTTGTAAATTACTTAAACCAGTTAATACATGATTAGGACCTAAGAATGAAGTGTCTGGGGAAAGTTTAAAATTTTCAACCGTATCTTTATGACCTGATATCCAAAATTTAGCCTATTTTGAGTTATTAATTGTTATTAGTTAGTAATAAAGATATTAATATATTGATAATTATTCAATTAAAATAAATCTAGGATATATGATTTAGATAAATTTACCTTTTTAATCATGGTTAAAATTATTACTTTTTTGATTTATATATATGAATTTACAAACTTTAATATCAATTTATTTTATAATTTCTATTTTTACTTTTATTAATTATTGATTTTGTAATATTTTTAATTAAATTGTCATTGAAGCACCTTTGAATGACTTGACAATTTGGTATAACCATCGCGAATACACAATCAAGACTTATGTGATTGATCACTCTCATCAATATCGTCCTCATTTCTACCTTTTGTCTCTCTATACAACTCATACAAAGTATGCACCTGATCCTCACTCAATTTCTTCAATTTCTCCTCTCCCAAAGACTTACCCCAATCCCCATCTGAATTCAACAATTGCTGACGTTTTAGCTCGACTAAGTACATATTCCATTGACGGTGGAATCCTTCGAGATATGGGTCACCTAATTGTAAATCTTTGTGACGTTTGAATTCTTCAAGAACATATTTATCCCCAAGGAATCGTAGATCTTTGGGCAGAGTACGGTGAATACGAAATATTGATCGCAGGAGTTTGACACCTTGTAATGATGACATTTTTATATTAAAACATGTACCCAAAAAATAAACATATAGAATGAACTTATAAAAATAAGGATTTTGAAATATTATGGGATGGAAAAAGATATGAATAAAAAATCAAAATGCTCCCTGTCGGGTTCGAACCGACGACCTCGAGATTATGAGACTCACGCGCTGCCAACTGCGCCAAAGAAGCATGCTTCATTCCATCCGAGTATTTATTTCAATATTATCTTCAATTTTAACACTTTATATTTATAATTCTCAGAAATCTTACTTTTTTCATTGATGAACTTTTTTTCATTGAATTTTTTAACCTATTTTTTATTTAATATTTAATTTTTTTCACTTTCTACTATTATATCAATTTTTTACTCTATTTCGGTTTATTTTATATTACCCATTTATATTAAAATATATAAATCTTAATCTAAATTTCGTAATTCATATTAAATATATCAACAAATTGTTTAAACAATATTTTGAATCACTATTACACTTTAAATAATATAATTAAATATTCTATTATTTTTATATACTTAATCTTAAATATTTATCAAATTAAATTAATATTGTTAATGCGTAATTAATAATAAAGTGATTAATGTTGATAATTTAATATATAATAGTAGTTTTAATAATTCAAATAATAAACATTTACTAAGATGTAATTACAAAATCTTTCGAGTCAAATTTGACTTGACAAGATGTTATTTTCTAATTGTATTCACTCATTAATTAAATACATATAATAGTGTGGTTATTTATAAAGTGTGGTATTAGGATTTCGTCGTAGATGCAGGATCTTCACCATCCTTATAATTAATATCGATGTTATCTAAAATCCCGCAAATTTTCTTTAAATCCTTCGAATTGGATACTAATTTGTTCATGAATTCACTCGTCTCCTGCAGGATACGCTCCAGTTCGTATTTGGAATACTGTGCCCTTTCTTGAACTAATCGCTTTAGACTCTCTTGCTCCGGCGATATCACTCTCGTTTTGTCCGAATCGTCCCCATCCAATTTGGCGTTTCTGGAGGCTTCGAGGTTGAGACGCTCGTTCTCGTCAGTCAAGCGCTCATTCTCCAATTCGAGTCGTCGCAAACGCTCTTCGTAAATCTGTAATTTGCTATCCAAACTCTCGTTGCTCTTCTCCGCCTGAATGCATCGAATCGTCACCGATTTCAACTTAGATAGCGCGTCGGCTTTTTGTAAATTTAGTTCATTTAATTCGTTGGTTAATTCGTTGATATGAAACTGGGCCTTGGATAATTGCTTGGATATTGTATCATTGTTAGCTTGGGATACTTTCACCTGCTTTTCGAGTTCTTGAATGCGAAATAAAGCCAATGTCAAATCGTTAGGAAGACTAATACTATTCTTTCTGGAATTGGTCTCAGTATCCAACGTCTCTTCAACTAAACTCAACGGGGAAGGCTGAGGCTTCGAAGGTAGATGAGATATTGACGAACTAGAAGAGTCGTTCATATATGAAACATCTAAAAAAACCGAATTGAGTGTAGGGCGACTTGGAGAGTGAGTGGAATTGCGATAAGTATTGTATTTGGGACTGGCCTCCCTCGAAGCCCTAGCAGTGGTGTTTGAATGACTAAAATCCTCCAAATTAAAACTGGCAGCTGTGGTAGTGTTCGCAAAAGGACCCTTCTTTCTCACACTCTCGTACAGTGCAGGGTGGGGTAATGGACGAGATTGTGGAGATGGTGAAGGTTTAGAATTTTCAAATTGTGACATCATTTATTATACTTTATATAATATTCTGTATATATTATTAATTATTATTATTATTATTATTATTATTATTATTATTGATTAATTAAATGGAATGAATTAAAAGTTAAGGAGAATATAAATTTTACGAATACTTTAATATTGAATTACACCTTTTAGGAATATTGTGACTTAAATATTTCAATAAGTTTATGGGATAATATTTCTAATATTAAACTTAAAAGCTCTAAATTGAAAAATTAGTGTATTAATATCATAGGATAATTAAATTTAGTTTCTTAATCCAAGTTGGAGAATAAACTAAAATTACTTAGGTTCATGAATATACTGATTTATTTCAGATTCAATATTCTTTTTTATTTCAAATTTAATCCGAGGTATATCTGTCAACATTGATTCTATAATTACATCATTCTATTTGCAAAGATTTTTTGTACAATATAAATACTAGTTTCAATCTTTAGCTTATATTTAATATGGTTAAAATGTATGATGTATATCAGCTATATGTTATAATATAATTGTATTACACAATACAATTTCTTTGTATAACCATAATCTTGTCAATAATTTCAATGTAATTTCAGTCACTTGTAATTGGTTTCTCATTATATATAGTCCAATTCCAAAAATTAAACTCAATTTGCATCATTATAAATATTGAAATTCATTAATTAATATATTTTAACTTAAAAAATAATTATATCACAATTTTATTCATGATAACCATATCATTAGAAATATATTTTTTGACAACATTAAATCAACTCTTTTGAATTGACGAATCCAAATATCCTATATCAGTATAACAATCAAAATATGGTTTCTTTGATATTTTATTTTAGTACAATATTAAATATTTAGATATTATTCATATTTTTCTTGCTACAATAATATTGTTTTAAATTTATTTCAATTTCAAATCATTTTGAGGATTTTTTATTGTCAAATCAAAATTCAACATTGTTTTCAAATTTGAACCCTCAAAAAATTGATTATCATATGATCAAATTCTACAGAGCATCTCAGTTAAAAAGAGATAATATTCAAATAATAGTTAGGTTAAAGTATTATGTTATAGAATAATACCCTATTAACCAATTTGTAGACATTGTAATAGCTTTACAAATATTTTTTTCATATATTATTTTCATAACTAATGGATTCAATAATGCTGATTTTAAAAAAAGTAAAAGATATTAATTAACTAATAATTTACCTAAAACGATTCTTTGTTGATAATATTAAATGCAGCAGAACCATAATGATATAAATATTATTCTTTGGATAGAATATATATATATATAGAATATTATAGCAAAATTGTAAAAAGGTGTATATATTTAATATCAATTTCATCATTAATTTTGAAACATGTGACCTCAATTTCATTCCAAATCAACCAAATAGTCCTCACCCCAAAATTTAGTATAAAAAGATAAAAATTCCAATTTCATTTTATTATATTTTTATTTAAAATAATAATATTTATAATCAAATTTAAAATATATATATTGAATAATGAAAATAACTAATTGGTTAAGTTCATTAACCCTATTTTCAGCGATTCATTTTGTAAATACCGAAAATGTTGAGCTTGACGATAGTAATATGTTGGATACTATTCAACATGGTACTTGGTAAGTCATAATCTGCTTATTGAATTTAGTTATATTGACTGATATTTTAGGTTTGTCAAATTTTATATTGACGATTGTAAACCGTGTGAAAGCTTAGGTAAACATGAAAAACTTCATATTATTCAATTCAATTTTTGGAATTCACTCATCAACGTTAGCATCCCATTGGGAAACTGTGAGCTCCCAATTAACTGAATGGAGTAAGGAAAACGATTTCCATTTTGCATCAGTCCATTGTAATAAGAATATTGACCTCTGTAACGATAAGAAAGTTGACAGTTATCCCACTCTTTACGTTTTTCATAATGGAAATTATATTGAGGAGTATAGCGGTAATAAGGAAGTGGACGATTTGGAACAATTTGCAAAGGCTCAAGCTGAAAAGTTCAGTGCTAAGACTGAAGCTACTAATGATGGTACTGTAGCTCAAGAACAGGCTGCTGAAGCTGAATATCAGGAACCTGTTCCCAATCCCGAGGGTAAGACCGTCGAATTGACAGCTGCTAATTTCAAAGAGGTAAATGGAATAGATGTATTAATTACTCAATGTATTCTTACAGATTTAGCAGAGTGTTTCATCTGGCCCTTGGTTTGTTAAATTTTACGCTCCTTGGTGTGGTCATTGTAGAAATTTAGGTAAATCAACACATGTAATAATATAAGCATATATATTCATATTATATACACTTTTTAGCTCCTGATTGGGAAAAATTAGGTGAAGAGCTCAAAGGTCAAGTCAATGTCGGTTCCTTGAACTGTGACGATGCTGATAAAAAACCATTATGTCTTGAATATGGCATTAAAGGCTATCCTTCTCTTTTATTCATTCGACAAGGATCTCATAGGGAACATTATACTTCCAGAAGCTTAGAAGAACTCAAGAAAGCCGCTCTGGAAGCTTTATCTCCCCAACAAAATATCTATTTAGACGATATTACTAGCAAGCAATCCGATGATAAAATATTCTTTGTATTTTACAATCCTGATCGCTCATTCTTGAAGATCAATCCTGATGTTCTTGGATCGTTAACCAATTTGAACTTGAGAATTCCCACTTACTTCACTGAAGACACCAGAGTTACCAATCATTATTTCTTTGAAGATAAGCCTACTCTTTTCGTTGTCAAGGACAAGAGAACTCAAATTTTTGATGGTGACTTGACCAAGGCTGACGATGTATTATCTTGGATGAAAAGCAACCAGCATCCTCTCGTCAGAGAAGTTGTCAAAGGAGATTTGGAAAACACTTTCAGCAAGACTGATAAGGAGGTTCTTATGGTCATCTACAATGATAAAGAAGAAAAACAGGTCAAAGCTTCCAAAGATTTCGAAGACATTGCCCATATCTTGAAGACCCATCACGAAAAAGAATTTGGCGACATGTTATTTGCTAAGTATCCAGCAAGCAGAATGAACGAAAAGCTTAAGGGCAGCTTCGGTGTGCACCCCTCCGTTCTCCCCATTGTGATATTCCTAAACTACAACGAATCATCATACTATGACACCGACATTCATAAGAAGTACATCCCTGTGAACCAAAAAGCAATTATTAAATTCACTCAAGAAGCCCGTGAAGGCAAATTGGAACTCCACACCAACACTTTTGGCCAAGATATCAAGCGCATCATGAGAGCTTCCTACTACGAATGGAGTTCCTTTTACCACAACTATCCCTACTACACCATTGGCGTCCCTTTCATCCTTGTCGCTCTAATCGTTTTTGCTATATATATGGGTAACGAGACTCCCCAGTACCAACAGCTCGAATCTAAAAAATTGAAATAATTTGTTTTATTTTTAAATTAATAAAAATAATGATATATTATAAATACAAAGAATGATAAAAAATATGATATGTTTGATATTGTAATTGAGAAATTTAAGATACTAAAAAAATGAGAGAATATATTATTAAAACAGATGCATCACCCAACGTGGGGTCGAACCCACAGCCTTGAGATTAAGAGTCTCACGCTCTACCGATTGAACTAGCCGAGCATATTTTTTTTTAATATTGATAATATTTGTAAATATAAAAATTATATTTTTCAAATATCTTTCCAATATTCTAACATTCTAATATTAATCAATTATTTCTTATTCCTAATAAACTTTGTTATTTCATATCTTTAAAATCTGATTGATTTTAATTATTATTTCATATTTCTTAGTCTTAATATTTAATATCTTTTTATTTTATTATTTTAAATTTCTTCTCCAAGTCTTTCATATTGTTTTAATTCAAGCTATAATATTGGCAAAGTAATTTAAGAGGATTTGTCTGAATCTGGTCTTGTTTATTAGGTGAATAAAAAGAATGGTATTTATATTGAATTAAAGCTAAAAAGGAATAACAATTGATTTGAAATCAGTAATGATGCTGATTACTGTATTGAGTAGCTATGTGTATGTGTTATTTGAAATATAGAATAGAATTAATAAATTAAAACTATACATCAATTGTATCATTAGTAATAATGTTCATATCTCAAATTTGCAGATCTTACAATATCATCATGTTATTAAATTTTTTACATTGTAATAAATTATTCATGCAATATTATCAACAAATATTGTTTTAGTATATGAAAAAAATTTATTGATGAATTGAATTAATCATATATATAAATTTTATATATTATTTATATTTCATTCTATTAATAAATAGAAAACTAAGTTGTTTAAATAATATTAAGTATTCAAACTAAGATATAAGTTACAGTATTTCTTTTTAAAATGAATTTTTTTGAAATCAAAAGTATCATATAAATATGGTTTTATTTAAATATGAATTAATAATTATCTGGAATATTTTAATAACCAAGATTTGTAGAAATTCCAGTCAATGATCGATACTTAAGTAGCCAACTTAGTATAAATCCAAACACACTGATACCTAGCAAAAAGTAAAATATCCCTCTCAAAGCACCATAATATGCAATTTGAGCATCAACAGGGATTGGTAGAGTAATTTCAACTGCTTCGTGACCGCCACTTCCAATAAAATATGGGAAATCGACTAAGATATTATTAACAATAGCACCAGCAATGGTTAAACCAATAGTAGCACCAATATTAAATGTAAAGTTGAAGAAACTGGCTAAAATGGCGACATATTCGGGATCAGAAGAAGCTTGAGCGCCAACCAAAATCATTTGCATACCAAAGCCGAGACCGATTGCTAAGACAATTGGGAATAATATCATACACCAATTGGGTAAAGAGGGAGAGATCATACAAAGCAAACCTGTGCCAACCATCATTAGAGTGGTTCCAATTCTAATAGGAATTCTGAAGGATTGAAGTTTACCCCCGATAAATCCTGCTATCATGGCAACAATTGATACGATTACTAAAAATGGAGCTAATTGATAGCCTGATTCACTGGCGGAGAAGCCACGAAGAATCTGATAGTATACAGGAAGATAGTAAACGACTGTAAATTGATTAAGACCTAATATTAAATCCAAAATACAGCATATAATTACGTTAGAATTAAACATTTTGGGTGGTAAAATAGGTTCCTGAGCAACCTTGCATTCAATATAAGCAAAAACGATCAAAGAAACAAAAGTCAAGCATAATGGAATTAATACTTGATATGAAGACCAAGGATAATCTTTACCACCCCATGTAGTACTTAACACAAAAAGAACAATCGATATACTGAGAGTAAGTACACCTAATGCATCAATTCTCTTTAATTTACTTGGCAAAGATCCTTCAGTCCAAGGCAAGGGCATAATAAAAATAACAATTATAGCTAAAATGGCAGTAACAGGTAAATTTATATAAAAAATAAATCTCCAGCTGATATGATCAACGATCAAGCCACCCAAGATTGGTCCTAACATATTACTAATAGCAAAACTAACACTAATTAAACCGAGATACATAGCTCTTTGTTCCAATTTGACCACATCACATATAATAATAAAAGAAACAGAGATCATACCACCACCACCAATACCTGCAATGGCACGAAAAACAATCAGCATTACAACATTAACAGCCAATCCACATCCCAAGCTACCGATGGAAAAGCAGAAGAGAGAGAAGAGCATACACACCTTCCTGCCAAAGATATCCGAAAATTTACCATAGAGAGGTGATAACACTACAATGGTCATAAGGTACGACGTAGCAATCCATGTAAGAGAGCCTTGAGCATTCAAATCATCCGTGATTACTTCATTAGCCGTGGACAAGATTGTCTCATCAATACCTGCAATGAAGACGCCTAAGAAAATTCCAATCATTATCGTAAACATTTGTTTTTTAGAGAGTTGTGGAGGTTCTACGATATTTTGGTTCGCCTCCAAATCTGGAGGTATTGTACTCAATACCTTCTTAACTTCAACCTCAATCTCCGATAGTTGAGATTCTATACTTGAAATTTTTTCTTTCATTGAAAAAAAATAAGCTACAGTGTAAATAAGTAAACAATACAGTTAATCTTTAAACAATGACATCAATCAATATGAATATAAATATAATTTTATTTCAATCCACTCTCCATAGTGACTTCAATATGGACTCATGCCATTTTTCAGAGTGGCCAACTTAATTACACCGGCTCAAATACATTTCTACAAACTGGCTATAACGGCTATATGATTAAAATTGACTCAACTGCACCATTTGCCTTGAAATAATTAATCCATCCAAATATTACCATAACTATCAAAATCAAAATTTTAAAAAAAAACTAATTTGGCAATTGTTTAGGACATACTTAAAAGGGGGTTAATGAAAGTGAATACTTAGAAATCAAAACATTGAAGTGGTTTACTTTGGTTCAGGATTATAATTTCTCATCCGCCTTAATTTGATCAAGTTCAGTATTTTTAGATGACAATTAGTTCAAAAATTTCAACGAATTTGAATTTAAGAAATTTCATAGTGGATATCGTGGAACAAATTATCTAGATGATTTAATTCAATTGATGGATTTGATTTTTTATATTTATAATAATGGAAATTGTTTAGATAGGATAATTGTCTATATTTATCTTATAAAGTAGCATGATTAAAGTTACTATAAATAAATAAAAATTTTTATGAGTATTCGTTGACAACTTTATATATTTAAAATTAAATAAATTATTTTAATCAAAATTTTATTAATTATATCGAAATAAAAATATTCAAAAGTGTAATTAATACAAAATCAACTTAATATATCCAATATTTATCATATTAACTTATATATTATCCAATATATTATCATCTAAGCTAATTCAATCAGATCAGGTCCCTATAGTTTCTAGAATTCTTTACTAATAAAATTATATTAATCCTCAAAAATTTAAAAACTTATTTGAGATTATTTGGACAATAATATTTTATCAGATATATTTATTTAATTTAGTCTAATCAGTTTAAAATACATTTGTATAATTATATTCATAAATAATGGCCATTTATATTGGGTATTAATTCAGCAATTGGAGTAGTACGCAACAACCATTCTTAATAAGCAATACTATAGAATTAATTAAATAACTATTATCTTGAATATTTTAACTATAGTTAAATGATTGATCCTTAAAGCTCACTTAAACATTTTTACCAACAATTTTAAATTCATCAAAATAATCAATAATCAATATCCAATCAAGTGAAAATGTGAATATATATATATATATGCGTGATTATGATTAAATGGTGATCTATAATCATAATAATACTTGAAATTTTAATTCATAACATGCAACTTATTAATTTTGTAATATTATTCTCATTTTCAAAATTTACACATTTGGGTAAAAAAAGTACAATATTTTCATTATCATGTAATTAAAATTAAATCATTATTTTTTTTAAAAAAATATTAAACTGAAATATAACCATTTACAAAATATAATCATATATTAATTATCATTTCAAATATTTATACTAATTGAATTTGAGGATTTATTTTTTTCAATAAAATAATTATATTAATGTTGATTTTAATAGTGATATTTAAATCAGATGTCAAATTAACAAAAAATAAGCTTTAATGACGATTCCTTTAGAATAATTATTTCATTTTGAGTTTATTTATAATATCAAGATTTATATGTTTTGGAAATGAGTTATGTTTTTTTATTCAGGCCTTGAAAATAAACATTCTAAATACAGTTACTATATATATATATATATATTTATGATATTAATTTTCATTTTACTCTTATTCTTTTAATATATTTAAATATTAAGAATGGTAAATTCAGATTGTAATATTTTTAATATAACTTTATCATTAGTAGGACTAAAACTATTCAATATAATATTTCACTTTAAATAATTTCATTATTATATTGGCTATATATTAATACAATGATAATATTTACAGACTACTTTTAATTTATATTGGTATTAGTTGTTGAAATTTTATCAAATTGATATTTTTATATTTATAAAATATTTGAAATTAGAACTAAGATATAATATAATAATATTATTTTATATTTTAAATAATGGGAATTTTTTGCAATTGAAAATAAATAAACATTTTGATATATAATATATAAAAATAAATATATAATTTAAATTTAATAATTCCTTCTATTATTAATAACTTTTATTATACTCTTGATAAAGTTCTAATATTTATAAAATAATCTTTTTTATTAAAGACTAAAATTTAATATTTTAAAAATTAATTAAATTTTCCTATAGAAATTTTCTTTCTTGTAAACTAGTTTTTTAATTATTTAAAGCAATTATAATCATATAAGTTATAATTTAAAGAGTATATTAGATATAGTAGTTTTTTCTAGTTATTTTTAATTAGAAAATTTTTTATAGCTTTAAATTTATGTATTTTATAATTATTATGTAAAATAATAGTTTTTTTTTAAATTTTATTAAAAACACTAATTAAAAATACTTTTATTGAAAAAAATAATATAAAATTTACTATTAGTTCATTTTTTTCAAGAATTAAATAAGAGTAACATATAATATTATAATTTATTACAATAATTAATATTTATTTATTAATAAAAGGTTTATTTAAAAAAATTTATAGAGGGGGTTAATTTAACTTGATTTAAAATTTTAATTTATATTTTAGTAAAAAATTATTTATAAAGATTTAAGTTTCATTATTAAATTATTTGTTATAAAAGTTTAAGTTTCTAATAATATTTTATTAAGTTTTATTTAATAATAACTACTCTAATTTTTTTTAAACTTTAGTTAAATTATAAGGTATTTATTTTATATTTTTATTTATTAATTTGAGTTTAAATTTTAATATATATAAAATACTAGTAAAACTAATATTAAAGTGTTTAAATAACTCTTTAACTAAAATAAAAAAGCATTTTTTAATATATTTTTTTACTCTATTAATAATTAAAATTAATCTTTTAAATTTTAATAGGTTTTAAATAATTTCTCTCTTAACTTTAAAGTAGTTTACCTAACAATAAATAATTAATTTAAATAATATTTTATTATTAAAAGTTACTTATAAATTCTAAATAATTTTAAAAAATTTATGGTTAAATTTTACTAATATTAAAATAAAAAACTTTTGATAATTACTATTTAGTTTAAATATAATTAAATTAAACAATTAATTTTAAAAAATTAATTTTTTAATCAAAAAAATATAATATATATATATATATATATAATTTAAAAATATATAATCCCTTATTTATTTTATATATATCTATTTATTTAAAACTAATAATATGTTTGAAAAATCAAAAATAAAAAAATTTCCCATTATTTCAAATTTAAAATAATAATATTAAATATTAATCTACTTATAATAATATATTTTTTACAATGAAAGTATTTAATTTTAAGTATATTATATCAATTGTGAAGAAAATTGCTAAGCTAGGCATAGAGAATATAAATACATTATCTTTGTTTTAACCTTAAATAATCCTATATATTATTTCTCAATATTACAAAAATTTATTTTATCAATTATAAAGCTGAAAAGTTAAGGAATGTGTTAGATATTCATTGAAAAAAATGATTTAATAAGCATGTATTATAAAATATATTTCAATTATAAACTAAACTCATTGGATAATATAATTTTGAATATTATTTATATTATTTATATAATATTGATATATTTTATTATTACATAATAATATAATAAATTTTTAGATTACTAGACAAGTTAATAATATATTAGATTTTGAGATTTTCAGATATTTAAAAATGATTTTGAACAGCCATTATTTAATCTAATAAATAGTTATAACTTTAATTATTAATTAGCAATTATTTTAGTGAAATAAAAATATTTTTATGGTATAGAAAATATTAAAAATTGAAATATTATTGAAGTTATTTGGAATTTATGGAGATATATTTTAATTAAAGATAGCTACCAATTGATGTTGATCAAAAATACAATACGCTATAAACAATCTATTGCAAATTAAACTATATTACTAATTTTTAGTACTATTGTAAATATAAATCAGTGCAAAGTAAAGGTAATTGAGAATCTAGAAAAATCCAATATCACAAATTTTTATTGATCAAATTTTGAAATCATAAAATGTTCGGGAAAATTATTAAAGAACTATAATAAATTATGTAAAAAACGAATAAATTATTGGAAATTATTTAATATTTTGTAATAAAATTATGGTTTCAATATTATTTCTAAGTATTCAACACAATTGGTAAATCTGTTTCAAAAGATTTTAAGACTCAGTGTAGAAATTGAAATATATTATTTACATTATATATTTAGATAGTATTATTCAAATATAATTGTCTACATTCGCCCAAGAAGCAAAAATAACATTTTCTAACCAACATTAAAAAGACACAAGTATTGGTGAGTATAAGCATTAATCAGTTCAAATATATTAACATTAATATTTGGATGTTTATGCTATAGTTTTCAATATATATATATATTGAAATTTAACTAAAGTTGATAAACTTTTTTCTGATGTATATCCATATCAAAAATCACTTCCTAATCTTTCAATTAAATTCCAACAGTTAAAAATATAACGTTAGCATAAAATAACATAGGTTTATCATATAATTTGACAAAAATTATATGCAAAATATTTATAACGTTAACAATCTATATAATAGTTGATATAAAATGTAATTTTAAATTAATCAGGTTTATCAAAAGATTTGATATTTTGATAGTAAACGAACATGTAAATTTATTATAAACAGTTTGGTTTATTAAATAATATATTTTGTCATATTTGAAGATTTGTTACAAATTTTTGCTTGTATATAATTTTATGACTTGATAGAATTAATATTTTGCTTGTCATCATAAAATTTTGAAACGAAATTCTTGTATTTGAAAGATCATTATAAACTTAATTGCTTTTATATAATGTAAATTTTTTTTAATGTCCAGGACTAGCGGACACACCAGATAATGATCTATACTTAAGTAACATACTTATTATAAATCCGAAAATGCTAATACCCAATAAGAAATAAAAGATGCCTCTTAAAGCACCATAGTACGCTAATTGAGCTTCAATTGGAATGGGCTGGGTAATATGCGTTTCTTCATGGCCACCGCTTCCGATCAAATATGGGAAATCGGCTAAGAGATTATTGACAATAGCACCAGCAATAGCCAAACCAACAGTAGCACCCATATTAAAAGTAAAGTTGAAGAAACTGGCTAAAATGGCGACATATTCGGGATCAGAAGAAGCTTGAGCACCGACTAGCGTCATTTGGATAGCAAATCCAATACCAAAAGCTAAAATAATGGGGAATAAAATCATACACCAATTGGGTAAAGTGTCTGAAACCATGCATAATAAACCAGATCCAATCATCATTAAGACTGTTCCTATTCTGATAGGAATTCTGAAAGATTGCAATTTACTACCAATGATTCCAGAAATCATTGCAACTAGTGAAACGCAAACCAAAAATGGAGCGAGTTGATATCCTGATTCACTAGCAGTGTAACCACGTAAAATCTGATAGTATACAGGAAGATAGTAAACGACTGTGAAATGATTAAGTCCTAATACCAAGCCCAACAGACAGCATATGATTACATTTGAGTTGAACATTTTAGGAGGTAAAATGGGTTCTTGAGCAATCTTATTTTCAATGAAGCCGAAAGCAATTAAAGTGACAAATGTCAAGATAAGAGGAATTAATACCTGGTATGAAGACCAAGGATAATCTTTACCACCCCATGTTGTACTTAATACAAAAAGAACAATCGATATACTAAGAGTGAAAGTGCCTAATATGTCAATTCTTTTCACTTTACTCATTAAAGAACCTTCAATCCAGGGTAGAGGCATAATAAAAATAACAATCAAGGCCAAAATTGCAGTAACAGGTAAATTAATATAGAAAATAAATCTCCAGCTGATGTGATCAACGATCAAACCACCCAAGATTGGTCCTAGCATATTACTAATAGCGAAACTAATACTTATCAGACCAAGATAAGTGGCACGATCCTCCAATTTAACGACATCAGAAATAATAATGAACGAAACAGATATCATACCTCCACCACCAATACCTGCAATAGCTCTGAAGACAATTAACATAACAATATTTACAGCCAAACCACATCCCAGACTACCAACAGAGAAACAGAATAAAGAAAACAGCATACAAACCTTCCGACCGAAAATATCCGAGAATTTACCATAGAGAGGGGTGAAGACAACGATGGTCATAAGATACGAAGTTGCAATCCATGTGAGTGAACCCTGAGCTTTTAAATCCGTGGTAATAATTTCGTTAGCAGTTGATAAAATAGTTTCGTCAACACCTGCAACAAACACGCCCAATACAATACCTAACATAATAGTAAACAATTGTTTTCTAGAGAGCTCAGGTGTTTGTTGATCATTTTGATTTGCTTCCAAATCCTGTGATTTTGTAGTAGGAATTTTTTTAATCTCACTTTCCGAGTGATGAGAATCTTGATGTGATATTTTTTCAGACATAAAAATTTATAAACTATATGAATTAAATAAGCAAAGAGTGAAAATAATAATATATTTTTGATTCAATAAATTCACTATATTTTCTTTATCCACTATAATTATCTATTTTGTTGATCTAATTATTTTTATATCTATTATTATTTTTCATTTACAATTTAATGAGAATTGTCATGTATTTATACTGAATCAAAATCGTGTCAAAGTTGAGTCATCTCGGCTTCAAAAAAATGTACACGAGTGGATAATTTGAAATAATTTTTTTTCATGAAAGTTGGGACAAGAATAACCAATCAAAACCAAATTTAGAGTTATTTATGCAGATTACTCAAAATGATCAAAATTTCTGTATTTGGGAATCATTATTATATGATTTAAATCAGTCATTATTTAATTTTTAGCTCAATTTTAAATAATCTAAGAGGTTGCAGATAAATTGATAAATCTAAATATAGTAAGTAGAAAGGGAGTACCATGATTATGTTGATTTGCAAAACTTTATATTAGTAATCGTAGATAAGATAATAAAAAATCACAGGTGTTGTATCATTATAAGTTAGTAATATGAATATTTACTTCATATAATGTTAATATTAATAAGTTTAGTAAATATATAAATTAGTTTCCAAATTTTTTATAGCATTTTTAACATTATATTAAGACTTAAATAATAAACATTTAACTTTATATTTCACATACTTAAAACAAAATATCTTTAATAATCAGATTTTTTTTAGAATTTATAATTGTTAGTTATACAGATTGAAATGCGTCTTAGTCGAATATAATATATCTCAAAAAAATTAAAAGCTAAAAAAACTAAATTAATCATAAAATTACATAATATGTATTTCGCATATAAATAAATTTAACTCACCATTCGAATACAAAAATGGAGCAGCAGTTTCATAGAATTTAAATATCTCAAATTAATTTTATATATCAATTTTTATATTTTATAAATTGAATAAATTTAGAATAATAATTTATTGTAATTGAATATATAAGTAATAGATTTAGATATCTTGAATCATCGTTCAAAATATTTGATAATATCATTTAGAAATTTTTCAAAAAGTGCCTTGAGTAAAAGAAATTAAAAATTCTAAATGAGTTATATTACATACTTGGACGAATTAGTGAATATATACTACTAAAATTTTTACAATGTCACCATTTGATGAATAATTTAAAAGACCAGTTTAAGAAATTATTTAAATTATATATCAATTGAACATTTCTAACAATGTCAGATAACTAAAAAAATTCATATAGCATTTTTTGTGTTATTGTAAATGAGGTTTTTATTGTATTAATAGAGAAATCACTATGAAATCATATATTATTCAATTTTTATCAAATATAATAAATTTAATTATTTAGATGAGATACTAAAAAAAATTTGTATATATTCATAATTTATTATGGATTAAAACAAATACTTGAAAATAACTTACACCAATGATCATTCAATTATAACAACTTTAAAGATATAGCTTATTTTCATTGGAAGTATTGATATCTTGAATGGATTTAAAACTATTTAATAAATTAAATTAATGTAAGACATTAATTTTAGAATGAAAATTTATTGATTTTGAATATAAAATCAAGTCATATAATTTAAAAAATTATAATTTAAATTATTAGATTTGTATTTTCTCAATTAATATTATCCTTTAGTTCAAATATATTTCTTTAATCTCTATAAATTTCAAAAATTCTAATTATCAACTATAATTACAGAAAATAATTTTTATATTATTTAAATTTCTTAATTTTGTATATGTCGCATCCTTTTTCCTTGGATAAACAAGAACAAGGAACCAGTCCTAAGAACCATCACAAAGATACACCATTGCACAGCCACACCTCTGCAAACTCTTAAAATACCTTTAAATACACTAGTAACTTCTATTATGAAAGCTTGATTTTTGGTTTCTACTCAAAATTACATTTCTACTGTAAATTATCCTCTTCTATATCCATCACTTCCAAGAGTAACATCCCCACCTTAGTGTTACTAAAACTATCCATTAACTTATTACCAGTTATATTATTCAACATACTAATTTCAATAATAAAATCAATTCTACTACAACTTCTTTTCTTTATTTTTTACTCATTACTACATAGTTTTACAATATGACTCTCATTCGTTCTAATTTGCCCAATTTGCAATTAATTCCATATGATGAACCTAATCAGATAGCCATTGCTACCCAACTGGTCTTCTTGGCCCCTTGAGTTGTAGATCATATAGGCACTTATATCTCTGACCATCGTGGCGAAATATTGCAGCTGGCATCAATATCCTTAGCTAATCTCGTTATAGTATCAAAAACATTTGTATATTAAAATATCAGTATGATTGTTAAGTTTTTCAAGCTACTCTTAATATAAATAACATACATTAATCAACAAATATTTTATATAATAAATATATTTCAACAATATCACAATCATATTTGATTTTTTAATGATAAATTATAAAATTTTATTTTGTTTTTAAATTAATTATTCATTAATATTGATTAAATTAGAAAATAATTTATATATCAAAGAATTATAATATATTTAATAACATTTCATTTTATTAGAAATTGAATAATTTGAAAATTTTCTTAATTTTATAAAATTATCAATTATATTTTAAAGTATAAAATATTAAAACAATATCAATATATTCCCAACGTCCATCTTAAATAAATTATGTTAATGGTTAGTTTTTTTAATAAATTTATCAATATATTGTGATAAGAATATGACTAACTTAATTTGAATAATCTATATATTACTTTGATATAATATAATAAATACAATCAAAAAATTATAGCGAGTAATATATTATAAATTTCTCTATAAAGCTTTAAATACTAAAATAATGATATATATATATATATATATATATATATACTTTTGCTTTATTTAGAAAATAATTTTTTAAAACCTTAAGGTATTTTATTATGGCTTTAGTATTATTTAATTATTTTATAAAAAATTTAGGATTTTTAATATTAAACAATACTGTTTATATTTTAATTCAAGAGTATAAAATCATAGCTGCAATATTTAAATATACGGAATGATTAATGCTTTATATAAAAATAAAAATTATATTTTCAAGTAATTAATATTTAAATTAGTATAGTGGCGAAATTTATGGTATTAGTAAATATTTAGAATATTATAAGTAAATTAATTTTTATTAAAAATTAATAACACAATAATCTAGCATAATGTATATTATTTCAAAATAAGTAAATTGAATTTTATGGTTTAAATTAATAGATATTTTTTATCAAAAAAACATTCAATGGTTGATATGGTAATTCATGAGATTATCCTAAATATAACCTGCTATTAAAAGTAATATTAATGGAAAATATAAATATACTATATCTAATCAAAATATATACTTGACGAATATAGTAGTCCTTATATATCACTTATAATAATGTTAATAAAATAGGAAATTATTTTG
Source organism: Conidiobolus incongruus B7586 (assembly GCA_000697335.1). Taxonomy (NCBI): domain Eukaryota; kingdom Fungi; phylum Entomophthoromycota; class Entomophthoromycetes; order Entomophthorales; family Conidiobolaceae; genus Conidiobolus; species Conidiobolus incongruus. The sequence continues at coordinate 44,086 of JNEM01016709.1, forward strand.
TATATAAATAGTTTAAATTATTTAATATATCATTTATAATATTAAAAACATCTATTTTATACCATTATAATTAAAGCAAATATTTAAGTTTATCTAACTTTTAATATATTAATAATGTAAAGTCACAGATATATTATTCATTATTTTTTAATTTATATTAATTCACTAATATAACTTTTTTGATAATATGATATAATAAACACCTTTCAATATTTGATGGTTTATAATATATTTATTTATTAATTTATTTGAAATGGATATTGAAATTTTAAACGCAATATTTTTACTGTATATAATTTTTCTAAATTTCACTTTTAAATTTGATTAAATTTTTGAATAAATTATAAAAATTATTAGATAAAGTTAATAGTTTTCTAATAAATTTGAATAATTTAATGAAATATTATTAATCAAATACTATAAATTAATTATATATTATACTAATTAATTTTGCTTATTTGTTCATGATTCTAGATAAAGACTTATGTTTAAGTAATAAAATGGATAATGGTCCTAATATATTCATGACCAATAAAAGATTGAAAATTGCTTTTAATCCAAGGTAATAAGCTATTTGGCCTTCAACCGGGATGGGCTATGCAACATATGTTCCATAATACCCATTACCACGGATCAAATATGGAAAATCAGCTAAGAGAGTATTTACAATTGCACCAGCAATAGCTATGACAACTGTAATACTTATATTAGTTGTGAAATTCATAAAACTAGCTTAAATAGCACTATATTTAGGGTACACAGAAGCTTGGACGCTTATTATGTTCATCTGAGCACAATATCCTAATCCAAAACCTGAAATAACAGGAATGCAGTCATACACCAGTTTGGTAAGGCAGAAGTGATCATAGAAAATAAACTAGATCCTATTATCATCAGACTTGTTCCAAAAAGAATCGACATTAGTAAGGATTGATACCTACGAAAGATGAGTCCAGATAACATAGCAGCTAATGAAACAGAAATTAAAAAAGAAATTAATTGATAGCCCGTTCAGCTGCTAAGTAGTCACGTAAAATTTAAAAATATATAAGATGGTAAACTAGTGTATAATGGTTCAAAACGATTACCAAGCTCAGGGCGCAATTGATTATCACATTAGAATTAAATATTTCAGGATACAAAATGAGCTCTTGGGCTACTTTAAATTTAATCAAAGCGAAGGAAATCTATAAAACAAATGACATGCATAGGGAAATCAATACTTGATAGGGTGATCAAAGATAGTGTTTACCACCCCATGTAGCATTTAAAACAAAAATAATACTTGAAAAACTGATATTGAATGTGCTTAATATATCAATTGTCTCCAATTTAATCAAAGATCCTCTACTCCAAGGTAAAGGAAAAACGAATATAACTATTAATGATAAAAATGCAGAAACTGGAAATTTTATACACAAAATAAATCTCCACCTAAGATGATCAATAATGAGTTCTCCAAAGGTTGGCCCAACTAAATTTCAGGTTGCAATGCTTAAACTAGTAATCACTATGTACGTACCTTTGTCTTCTAACTTGGTCACACTCGATACAATAATGAAAGAAACTGAAATCATACTACCACCTCCAATACATGCCATGGCTCCAAATACTATAATCATTATGATATTCACGGCTAATCCACACCAAAAACTATCCGTTGCAAAGCAGAAAAGGAGAAAATAACATAAGTTTTCTTTCCAAAGATATCAGAAAATCTGCCATTTAGTGACGGATATATAACCATAGTCATCAGGAAAGATGTATCGATCCAAATGAGTCAACCTTTGGCACTGAGTTACTTAGAAGTTATTTCGTTCGTCTTTTATAAGATGGTCTCACGGATCCATGTGTTACAAATATAACCAAGGTCATACCAATCATGATCGTATAAAGCTGGGTTTTGGTTAGTTATTGATGCATAAATTGCTCGAAAATCTTTCCAAGATTTTAATGATTATGAAGCTTTATTTCCCATATAATACTTTATATCGACATCTAAAACATTTGAAGTAGTAATTATAATCTTTAGTGAATTCTTATTTTTTATTAAAAAATTTGATACCATTATACATTTCAATATACTTTATTAATCAATTCAGAATAATGACGAAGATATCATTAATCGTTGCAAATATATTAATATTTGTAATCAGTTTTCAGTGAACAATTGAAAATCATATTATCAGTAGTGGAACTGGAATCTTTATTTCTATTTAATAAACTGGTACAAAATATTGAAGTTAGTGTTATATTTCAAAATTAATCATCCATTCCAGTTTGATAGCTAAACCAATATTATTTCTATTTTAAGCTGGCTTTGTCATTCTATAATTAAAGGATACTCTTTGTTCTCTTTGTTCTCTTTGTTCTATTAGATTATATCCAAATCCTATATCATTCATTTAAGCAACTATTTAAACTCAAAGGTGATAAAGATTGAGAAATTTTTTTAGAATATTCTGCTATAACGCTTCAACAATAGGTTCTAAAACCTACAGTCCTGATATGTTAAAGTTTAGGGTTAATAAATAATTTATTAAATTATATTTTTAGTGTTTTTCTAACAATGGTCCTTACTTACAAAACTTATTATAAAATAGAACACTAGAAAATAATTATTGATAAACTTGTGTATTATATCAGAAATTTCTTTGCATTTTTTAGGTTTAAGTTTTAAACTATAATATTAATTTAATAACAAAGGTTACTTATTATATCCATTAAATTATATATAATTGTAATCATTTCAAAAATATTATTTTGTCCTCATATATTGATATATCTAATATATTATTATATTTCTACAAAATAATTTTGATAAATATCTTAAAAATTAATTTTAGTAAAAGATATTAAGCTAATAGAATTTAGAAGCTTGGTATTTTTATTAATATTTAATATATAATATATGAATTATTATAAAAAAAATTAAAAAAAAATATAATTAGCCATCACTTTTAACTATTTATTGCCTGGTTCTGCTAAATAGTTTAATATATATTTAAAAATAGATTAATACATTATTCAACATATCGGTTGTATTTTAATTTAAAGACTATTAATTCATATTAATATATTTAATGGATGTAATTTACATCATATTTTTGAATAATATGAATATAATATCTGAATTGTATAATTAACGATTTAAAATTAAATAAGTTAAATATATACCATATATCAATTTTCAATATATTAATGATTAATTCAGTTCCATCTTTACAATAGTTAATTTATTTTATAATCTTCAAAATTAGCACTAATTACAGAATAGTTGATTTATTTGATAAAAATCTACTTAATTATGAATAAAATCCAGTATATTAATTGAAATCAAATTTATTTTTTATATATTATTTTATCTTTAAAAAATTAACAAATAAATTGAATTAAAATTGATTAGATATTTATAATGGATTCAATCATCATTCAGTGTTTAAAATTGATGAAGGTATTAATTACAAAAAGAAAACTATTAATAACAATAATCTTTTAAATTAATATTAAGTATCTATTTAAGTGAAAATAAAATTTTATTTGACTGGAGCTTAAAATTAGCTTAGTTATTAAATTCTATTTATAGGTTACTACAAGATATACTTAAGTTTAGAAATTATTTAATTTTAATATAATAATAAATATAATGATTTGTTTTCCATTTATCAATCAAATAAATCTCAGAATTTCAATAAAAATTAAATAATAAAAAAGTTTAAGATAAAAATTTAATATTTAATAATAAAAATAAAGTATTCAACAAAATATTTTATCTTATAAAATAATTTTAAATTTATTATTATTAAAGATACAATGAATATAAATTTTTATTAATATGTGTATTAAATTATTAAATATCAAAAATTTAAAAATATTTCATAAATTATATATATATATCTAAATTATTAAATTATCTAATTTTGAAATTTAATAAAATTTATTAATATTCAGTTAAAATAAAACTTAAATTATTAAATTTCTTATATAGTTTTATTTTTATATTAATTTTTGATTAATTTAAAAGCTTATAATTTTATAGTTAGTTATAAAAATATATATTAACTTATAAAAAAAGTCATATAATCAAAAACACTATTATTTTTATTAATAACTTAATTAATATTTAATGAGATAAACCTATATTAAGTAATTAAAATTATATATATTAGTCAATATTATAGATTATTAAATAATAATATTTAGTTATTAATTGGTTAAAATATCAACATTTAAATTTTACTTGAAATGAATTTATATTGATAAGCTTTTGATAGTAAAAAAAATTAAAAATTTTAATATTTATTTTTAGCTTTTTTAACTTTTTTAAGTTTATAAGGTATAAAATAAACTAACTTCTTATATTAAAAAAAATTAATCTTATTTCATTTTTCTTAAATATACTCTTAAAATTAATTTAATTTTTTTGTTAAAAGGAAAGTTTTTATAGCTTTTTTTGACTAATTTTAAAGATATTTAATTAAATTAAAGTTAAAAAATTAAAGAAATAGTTCTATAACTATTATTTTGTTATTTTTAAGTTATTTAATAATAAAAGTTAAAATATAATAAAAAATATTATTTTACTATAAAATAATATTATATTTATTTAACTTATATTACTCAATAATTTTTTTTAATTTATTATTTAGAGTATTTTAATATATCTTAATATTAATTTTTTAATTGATTTGATAAAGATATTTATATTTAAAAATAATATATATTATTTAATAATAATTAATCTATTATTATATTTGTTAAAAGACTAGTTCTCTAAATTCTTATATACACTTTCATATAATCCAATTAACTATAAATTATATCATTAATTTATACTTATATAGTTAAATTAATTGTATAAATAGTATTAAGTTATCTAATAAACTAGGTTCCTCTTTTTCCTCTCAATTCTTACTATTTTTTACTTTTACACTATTTCTAAGATTGAGACTATATTCTGTTGATATTGTAGGATATTGGCACTACCTAATATAAATCTTAATATATCAGTGACTCATCCTAGTTTGAAGCTTAATTAAACTTTGTTTACACTTGCACACTACAGCCACGTTATATTACCACGTTCTGCGCCACACTACTTTTATATTAAGTCTTCCTCTGCACTATATTAGTTTAACTACCACTACGCTTACAATATTTTTGGGTAAAATTAATATGATAGTTATAAAATAATATTATATCTTTTTAAAATATTTAATTTTTCCAATAATTTATTAAAATATATTTTTATTTTATTAAATTAAATAACTTTAATAAATTTTATTTAATATTAATAATAATATTTAAATTTTTATTTAATTTTATAATATGATTTTTTAATTAAATATAT